>WAAG01050832.1:1474-12057 GCA_013390105.1 Tichodroma muraria
AAAGAGCACAGAGGAACAGTGAAAGAGAGAAATAAGTGCTCTGACCCAGCTTCTCCCAGAGCTATCATAGGAGTCTGATCAGTCCATGGAGTGGGAATGGAGCCCATTAAGTTAAATCAATGGAAGTGCTCTCTGGAGCGCCTTTCCTATTGAAGGAGATTATTCCCACCAGGGGCATGGGATTTATTATGGGATGTAGGGAAGATAATCTGCAAAATTTACTGTGGCTTCTTTAGGGGAGTAACCATAGGTGTGGAAAGGGAGGATTAAGTGTGAGAAAGTAGAGAGATAAGGAGCAAGTCACATACACCAGCTGCAGGTCATTATGGCTGTCAGGCATCTGATCCCCACAGTCTGTCCTATCTTCTTATTAAATTCCATTTCTCGCCAGTTACCTGGGTGAGGGGCCTTTGTTCTCTGTGTGTGTGTGTGTGTGTGTACGCACATTTATATACCAGCAGCTTCTATATACCAGGAGTTGAACCACAGGTCAGAGTGGCCCATGAGTCAGTGCTACCAGCAGCTGGAGATCATGGAATGGGTGAAAGTCAAGTGCTAGGAACTCAAGGTGGACCACAAGTAATAGGATCTGTGCATCTGTGATGCAAGCAGCTGGAGTGAATGAGCTTGTATAAGTGAGTCTGTGATCTTTGTATCAGGCTTGATGGTGGAGTTAGTGGGTTGGGAAGCCAGGGAAAGAGCAGAGTCTGGCGGAGGAATGAGACACCAGTTTGAATGTGTGTGTCTCTATGAGTGAGACAAATGGAGGGGTTTATCTAGTGAGGGAAGGTCAGCTATCAGGAGGTCCAGGTCAGCTACTCTGGTCACCATAAATTCTGGGGGTTCTTTGAGAGCTGTCTATGTGTTGTGTCCAGTGCACCTGGAGACAAGATGATTCCAGGGCCAGTTCCTGGGCAGGCTGAGTGTCAAAGACCACTTCGTGGAGAGATCCATAGAACGGCAGCCCAGGAGAGCAAGCACCCAGGCCTAGCTACTGGGTAGGCTGCACCCTTAAAGCCAGTTAGTAGAGGATCCATAGGGTGCCTCTGTGTGTGTGTGTGAAGGGATGTATCAGTGACTGCTGACACCAGGAGTGGGGCTGTGAGCTTCAGGTGCCAGCAGGTGGAGAGACCACAGATCCAGAGGTCAGGAGGCTAAATCTTTAAGGGCAGTTATTGCAGAGATCCGCATTGTATATAAATGCATATATATTTCCCGCTAACAGATTTTAATCCTGAGCAACCAGAAAGGGGAGCAGGATGAGGCCGTTGGTGGTGCTGTTTCTGTTTGTTTTGCCTGGTGAGTGCTTCTGTCTGTGTTGATCTTTGTGGCTGGCCATTCATAGATACGCAGTGCCTGCATGTGTTTGTGTGTGTGCCTGTTGGGAATACCCACTTAACCATGCTGTTGGTTGTACCTGGGGCCACGGAGCTGCAGCAGCCTGGTTTGTGTGAGGTTACTGGATTTGACAACTCCTAACTCTTTTTGCACAAGCCCAGGGAATGCTTTCTCTTCCTAGCCTTCTTAGAGAGCATTCACACTCATCCTACTTGTTCAAGGCATGATCATAGAAGGCAGAATAAGCTCAGAAATATTTCAGTTCTTTTCAAGTCTGTTAAGCGAGCAAGTTTTGCTGCTTGGGGCATTCAGCTCCATAGCAAAGCAAACAACTCTCTGAATGTTACCTTTTACCATAGTGCCCTTTGCCTTCTACCAGTGTACATTTGGATATATTCAGAATTCAGAATTGGACAAGGTTTGGAGCAACCTACTGTAATTTAGCCTGGCCTTGGGCGGGGCATTGATCAAGATGACCTCTGCACCTCCCTTCCAGCTTGTTTCATTCTGTGATTCTACAGTTTTAGTACCAGATTCTCGTCACAAAGGTAAAGGGATTCTTTTACTCCCTTCTCAGGATGGACTCTCTTGTCCGTGGCTGTAGTTTGCAAGGCTTTGGTTGTATAATTCCCTCTTGCACCACTGCACTGTTAGGACACTGAGGGCAAAGGTTCTTCAATCCAGAAAGCTGTTAGGCCATCTCTGCTTCCGTGAAGGTTGTCTAAGGGTCACTCATCATTGAGTGAATTGTCATCCTCTTGCATCAGGGGATCATTTTGTCTGTAACACAAGCGCTTAATAGTCTTGCTTGAAAGTACAGGCAGACCAAAATCTGAAAATCATTAATATGCCTATTCTGAGCAGCCTGATCTGTAATAGCAGGTTCCAGCCTCTGCCCAGTTTTTCTGGATGTTGACATTGTAGCATAATGTAGCCCAAGAGATTGGTTTGTGATATAAATATATCATAGTACTAGCTGAAGTATCTGGGACTTTTATTTCACCCTTTCTGGCCTGCAAGAACTGAGGATACTCAAATAAGAGTTTAGATTTTGCAGTGTAATGAACCCATTTGACTCTTCTATAAAAAGTGTTTTTTTTCTTTTAAGTTTAGAGAAGAGAAATACAGGAGAATCTCTCGTCAGTTATTTTTATCTTCCTTGAACTAAAGTAACACTTGTAATATGAAATTGGAATATCACTCTTCAAAACTGAGATTAAACAAGGAGTGAAAGAAAAATTGTAGAATTGTCATAATTTCACGTGTTTGAAAGCTTCTAGATTGCTCAGATATCTTGCCTATTCCTCATTTTTAATGCAGAGTGGAATATTGCTCCAATGATACCCTGAGATACCTCATTCAGTGTTGCCTCTAGCAGCATCATGGGCTGGACTGAGCCTAGGTCTAACCTGATCTTGCAAGACCGTTGATTTTGAGCAGTGTTGAAAGGGTGTAAGCCATTTTCTTCCAGGGTGGTAAATTCAGCTGATGAGATCATTTCTGTCTGCACTGAAGAGCAGCAGAACGGTGGTCTGGCCCAGCACAGTGAGGATGTGGAATGCTACATCAGTCATCAGTGCTAATAAAGCGTCAGAGTGAAGGCTTATACCTGTACACATGTAGTCATTCATACTGTTAAATTATGTAAATTATGGGCACAGCCATGGGTTTGTTTGGCCCATGACAAATAATCTTATCACAAACAGTGCCTACACATAGGTCAGAGGTTAGGATGGACTGAGGACCATTCCTGGGAGGTGGTTTGGATGCAGCCATGCACTTGTGTGGAGTTGGAGTTTTTAGCCATGGGAACATGAACCATACTGTGCCTGTTGTCCTCAGAGCTAGAGAGCAGTTTAACATCTTGTTAGATTTATGAATGTGCATGCAGCTAGTGTGACTGGGGATGTGATTCAAGGCATACAGCCAGTAGGAGAGGGAGGAAGAAGAAAAATAGGGACTTTTGGCTGTAGGTTGTGAAATGAGATTTATGCACACAAAATTCTTGTGTACTTTCCTTATTTTTCTAGTGGTTTCTGACATAAAGTATTCACTGTGAAGGGGGCAGTTCTGTCTGCTTCAGGCTGCCTATTTCTGTTTGCTTGTAAAATACTCACGTGCTTGGTAAATACTACCTTGCTGACTGGTGAGAAGTTGTCTGGAGAATATGCTTGACATGGCAGAGCATGGGCAACTGAGCAAGTCTTTTCTATTTTCTTTCTTCTCCATTCCTTTCTCACTTTCTGTATGGCTTTCCATGCCCTGATTAACTTTTCTCTATTTTACTTTCTTCTAGAGTTTCCATGGGGTAGAAGCATTATACTTTGGTAAACAGGAGACTCAGATCTGATTAGTATAAAAGTTCCTTCTGTGTTGGGAAATGGCCTTGTATATTATTTCAGCATATCAAGGCCATGTCTGGGATCCCAGTGGCAAGGTAATGACATGACACAGTGCAATCCCTGTGCCAGACTGTGCAGTTGAGAAGGTAATGGGCATGGGAGAATGCCAAGTTCCTCTGCTGCCAGGACAGCCTAGGGAAGACTGTGCCTCAGGGAGGCGTAGGCCTTTTGCAGATGTTCTGCTGCTCAGAGGGGCTGTCTGAGCTGAGCTATCCCTGAGAACTGAGCAGCTCACCATTTCCTGAGGTCTGTTACATAATTTTAGTGGGGTTGTACTTATAGCTGTCACCAGTAGTTCTTTCCAGTTTTGGCAAGCCAGCCCAGGTATTTTGCACTGCTTTTGAATCAAGGAGCTGCATCCTCAGGGAGGTCTAAAAAGTATTAAATGTCCTGTAGGAATATAGGGAATAGAGTTCAGGGACATCGGTGAAAGCTGAGGTCTGTATAAACTTGCTCGCTTGATCATGTGTGCTTTAGGAAGAGCCTGGTCTTTCCTGTCCAGTGATTAATGTGGAGTGAATTCCCCAGGTGTATCGGTAGGGATAGTGACATAAGCAATCCATAAACTGGAAATAAAAACCATTCAAACCATTCAGGATCTCTTTCCTGCATAAAACATGGAACAATCATATTATTAAACCTTTGCAAGGTTTAATAATGGATCATGAATCTTATTTGTAAGTAAGCTTGCTGTTAGGTTTTGGGGTTTTTTTAGTCTGTTTTTTGAGGTTTGTTTTTCTTAAAGCAGTAGGATAGAAATAGGAAAATCAAAATAAGCAAATAAAGCTTCCCAGAATTTAAGAAAAGCCAGTTGATTTATATAGTATATATCAACACATGTAAATACCTATTCAGCTGAGTCATTTTCTTATTCGGTGTCCTAAATATACAGAGTGAAGAGCACATGCTTGCATACCATGGTGGTCTCAGACCCTGACATTCTCTTTTGGAGAATACTATGTTTATAGTTTTACTGTCAAAATCTCTTCTGTGTTTGTACCAAAGCAGAGAATAATGTGTCCAAGGGCAGTCACGGCTAGCATCTGTGTCCAGTGGTAGATTCAGTGGAATCAGTGGAAATATACGATAATGGAAATGTGGACTAGTTGTGGAAATAAACTAGGCTTGCAAAGTTCTACATGTACCCTACTCTTGAGCAGTGTAATGCAACAGATTATTTAAAACTGGGATTCCTACATAGGCTTGCAGTGTAATGCCCAGCTCCAGAACAAAGTGTATCCATTACAGGATCAGCTGGGTCATAGTCTTAAACTTCCAAAGAAATTTGATTCCAGAACTGGGAGCAAACATGTCTTGGCCTTGTGTCCACACTTATATGTGCAATAAAATGGGCAACCATAGTTCTAGGGAGATTGGCGTGCATTCATGTAGCTCATCTTGTGTCCCACCTTTTCCTTTCCAAAAAGACAGTGGCATTATCTGAACTGCTCATTTTAACTCTGCTCTTGCTGTCAGTGTGCTTATACTTTGCCTGGGAAAATCTGGTGAGAATATTGCCAAGCAGCTTGAGAATCATGAGTTAGCATGATTATGTGCCCAGTGCCTCTGCCCTTGTCTTGGCCTTTCTTAATTTATTAGTATGGACATAACCTGTCATGTTTAATCTCAAATCATGAATGTTTATTTTTGGTGTATGGAAGCACTCTACAAGACAATCTTGTGAGGAATAGATAAGATTTTAGTCTGACTTGGAATAGCACAAAATACTTCTTTTATTTAATTTTTTTTAAATACAAACAGAAATACTTCTGGATACAACGCGAGAGACCTCAGAGATTGGCTGGACTGCACACCCTTCTGATGGGGTAAGTATTTCCTTTGTCCTCTTCTTGACTGTACCTCTGCTGGGGAGACGCGCATGCATTTGATGAAGAAAGGGAAACTGGAAGCAGTGAAACTTGGTTTTTAGATTTTGTACATAGAAACAATTTGAACACAGTGTGTTGTGCAAAACCAGATTGTTAAGAGAGAAGGATGCTGAGTGTGATACTGTTGCCACCTCCTTACTGTCTTCCTTCTACTCTGCTCCAGAGATACTAAAGAGTTTTTCAGCCACCCCCATACAGATATAGAATAGAATAGAATAGAATAGAATAGAATAGAATAGAATAGAATAGAATAGAATAGAATAGAATAGAATAGTTCAGTTGGAAGGTACCTACAGCAATTACCTAATCCAGCTGCCTAACCACTTAAGGGCTGACCAAAAGATGAAGCATGTTATAAAGGGCACTGTCAAGTGTCTCTTACACACTGACAGGCTTGGGGTATTGACCATCTCTCTAGGAAGCCTGTTCCAGTGTCTGACCACTTTCTAAGTAGAGAAATGTTGCCTGATGTCAATTGTGAGCTTCCCCTGAAGCAGATTTGAACCATTCCCATGCCTCCTATCATGGACCTGAGGAGGTCCTGAGTGGCGGAGGAGTGGCTGAGGGAGAAGGGATCAGCATTTCCCTTTCCATTTCCCCTCCTCAGGGAGCTGAAGAGAGCAAGGGGGTCACCCCTCAGCCTCTATTTTCTCCAGATTGGACAAACCCAGAGACCTCAGCCACTCCTCACAGGACACACCTTCCAGCCTTCCACCAGCTTTGCTGCCCTCCTCTGCACACACTCAGAGGCCTTCCCACCCCTCTGAAGTGGTGGTGCCCAGAACTGCTGCCAGAACCGTGGGTGAGGCCGCACCAGCCCTGAGCCCAGCGGATGATCCCCCCTCCACCCGGCTGTGCTGCCGCCTTTGATGCCCCCCAGGACACGGTTTCTGCCCTCTGGGCTGCCCGGGCACACCCTGCTGACTCCCACTGAGCTGCTGCCACCAGCACCCCCAGGGCCCTCCCTGCAGGGTGCTCCCCAGACACTCCTGTCACAGTTTGTGCTTGTGCCTGCAGTTACTCCATCCCAGGTGCAGGATCTAGCACTTGTTATTGTTAAATTTCATGCCAGGGATGATTGCCCAATGCTCCCATGGTGTGCAAACATTTCAGTTGTGCTCCTGAGCTCTCCATGCTCCCAGGAGCAGCATATATGATCCCAACTATCACTGCCATCCTAAGTCTGTGCCATGCCAATCCTTGGTTTACCTTCCCGTCTTCTGCTGATAGGTCTTTCCTCCATCACTTACAGATTAAATCTCTCAATCAATCCCTACAGTTTATGAGTGAAGATACATTTCTTCCATCAGAGCAGTGGATCCTGTCACATCCCAGCACACCCAGTGTCTCAGAGATTCTTCAGTGGTTCAAACCCAAGCATTTTGGCAGAGGCACCAGTCCTGAAGCCAGTATTGATGTCTTGGCATCATTTGTTCTTTCAAAGTGTCTCAATGCTACTGAAAAGATTGAGAAAAACACTGCCTGTGCTCCTGAATTTTTTAACATTCTTCCCAGGGCGCTGAAAACTCTCTTGATCAACTTTGCGCTTTTTGTTGGGACATTATTTGTACCCATGTGAGAGAACAGGTGTGGATAGTAGTCTGAAGGCTGTACTAAGCTCTTCCATCACCTGGTGACATTGCTAAACTGGGGCCCAGGGAGGCTGCAAACTTACCTAAAAAGATGTTCTGGTCTGCAAATAGGTTCTTCTGTTTCACACTGGAGGAAGTCACAGATGACCATAACTTGCTGTTTCTTCTTGGCAAAGGGTCTTAACGCAGATCTTGTTGTGAGGAGTTGGTTGGTCAGACCTTCATGAGAATGCTTGAGCAGGTTCCTTCTCTTCTATCTCGCTGTCCTCTGTCATACCCAGGGCCTTGTACCTACTCTGTAAAGCTTATTGAGAGGGTAAGGAGGATTTTGTCTTACAGCTTTATACAGGAACCTGCTTTCACCCCTCCTTATCCCTCCCTTGTGCCTTCCTCCAGGCACAAACCAGATCTGGACCTGCCCTGTAGTGGCCATGCTGAGTGGTTTATGTGCATAGGAGATGTCAGAACCTAGCTTCCACTGTGGTAAAGTTGGTAGAAGGGACTTCTCCTTTAATGCTTTCCAGAGAGCAGTGTCTTGTTGCTCTGTCTCATTTGTTTGTGTCCTTTGTTTTGTGTTTGGAGATAAGAGTTGGGAAAACAGGAAGGAAGAAGGTGTGACTCTCACATTTTACGATTCTCGATGTTGTGTGACCATGTGTGCATGATTTATGTTTTCTGTCACACCAGTTCTTACTTCAGAGCTTTGACTGCTCTTCTTTACAGGGTCATACTCTGTCTAGAATGCTCTGCTGCAGATGGCATCAACAAGTTCAAATTTTGTCATGGACATGGCAAGGAGAGGGGAAGACAAAGACCTGTCCTGTATTTTTGGTGCAGTTGAATACTGATTCCTTTTTTTTTTTTGTACTGTTTCTTTTTTCTCCTCTGTATCCATTGTAGTGGGATGAGGTAAGTGTCCTGGATGACAAGAAGCGCCTGATCCGAACCTTTCAAGTGTGCAACGTGGCTGAACCAGGTCAGAATAACTGGCTGCGCACCCACTTCATAGAGCGGCGCGGAGCCCACCGAGTCCACGTCCGCCTCCGATTCTCGGTGAGGGACTGTGCCAGCATGCGCACTGTGGCCTCTTCCTGCAAGGAGACTTTCACTCTCTACTACCACCAGTCGGAGGCTGACATAGCCTCTCAGGACATGCCAGAGTGGCGTGAGGGCCCCTGGACCAAAGTGGATACTATTGCAGCTGATGAAAGCTTTTCCCAGGTGGACAGCACTGGGAAGGTGGTCAAGATGAATGTCAAAGTACGTAGCTTTGGGCCACTCACCAAGCATGGCTTCTACCTGGCCTTCCAGGATTCGGGAGCTTGCATGTCCTTGGTGGCAGTCCAAGTCTTTTTCTACAAGTGCCCAGCTGTGGTGAAAGGATTTGCCTCCTTTCCTGAAACGTTTGCTGGCGGGGAGAGGACCTCACTGGTGGAGTCCCCGGGGACATGTGTACCCAACGCTGAAGAGACGAGCACGACGGGCTCCTCGAGTGTTCGGCTGCACTGCAATGGAGAAGGGGAGTGGATGGTGGCCATTGGACGATGTACCTGCAAGGCTGGCTACCAGCCCGTGGATGATGAACGAGCCTGCCAAGGTGAGAGAACTTTTTTCCCCTCCCCCTTAGGCATCCATTCTTTCCTTGGTTCTCTGTGTCAGCAATATTTGTCCCTAGCCAAAATTTCACAGAGCTGGGAGAGTAAATAATTTCTCACAGAGATCGCTTCGTAGCAGCCTCTTCTCACACATTTAGCTCCTCAGACTGGAGTTGGAGTGACCACTTGTCATGGTTTAGGAATGGCGTTCTCTAGTTTGATATTGCCGCTAAAACCAGCCAGTCGATCCCCCTCCAATTGGAAGCACAAAAGGCAAAGATCATCGGTTAAGGTAAGAACAATTTACTGGAAACAGCAATGATATAATAAAATGAACAGTAACAGCAACAATATTAACAACGAAAGGTGTACGACAAATTATTTACATGGGAAGTAAAAATAAGCAAATACCGATCAGATTGGCTCTTTCCGATGCATTTTCTCCCAACAGAAAGGAATGCCCTTTTCCTTGGAGTGTGCCTTCCCCCTACTCCCCTCAATGATAAGAGGTGGTGTAGAGTAACATCTGGTCCTGGTTACACCCCCACAGGTACGCCCACTCCCAGCTAATGCCAAAAATTGTCCTTGTCCTGGCTGAAACCAGGACACCACTGCTTGCTGTGAAGAACATGGCTGGAAACTCCTTTCAGGCCTTGGTTACAGCTGCCACTAGAGACAGCCTCTCAGGGTACTTACACAGAACCAGCAGGAGCTGTCACTAGCCAGATCTACTGTAATTCCACTTCTTTACCAAGGGGCAACAGCATTAGAAGAAAGATGCCACATGGAGGAGAGCTGAGCCCAGAGCTAGTACACTCTCTGTCCTAGTTATTTCTGGTCCTTTTGCTAGTGTATAGTAATAAAATAAAAAAAGGGGAAACGGCAGCAGCCTGGTCATGGGACAGAGAAAATGTGGCTCTGTGAACCTGTCCTGACTAGAAAAAGGAGTCATAATGGTATTATCATTAACCAGTACTGTACTCTCTGCCCCAGGGCCAATGGTATTTCTGTGAAGTGTTTGTAGGAGGAGGTAGAGTACATTATGTATCACCCAGAAGTGGTATTGTGCTAAAATCTAGCCAGGCCTGAACACCCGGTCTAATGTCATGATTGTGTTCCTATCTCAAGCTTAGGACAGTCCATTAGAGCATACTGCTTATTTTGGTTATATAATTTGTGTATGATGTTCTTCTGGTGCTTCCTGTGTTTTAATACGCATCTACTCAAAATCTCTCAGCAGTGTAAAATGTTGCTACGCTACGCTTAGTGGTCTAAGAAATAAATGTCATGTGGAACCCAGTTTTGGCTGCAGACAAAATGTAAAAGTTGTATTTATTCAAGCAAGAGTTCAACTCGGACATGGAACATACAAGTACTCTGGTTAACACCTAATGCAAATGCAATGAATAATTAATGGTTGTCAATATGTTACCTTAAATTCCTGCTTCATGAAGTGATTTGGGTAATGCAAAATAGCTTTATTAAAATACAGGTCATTGTGCTGGAGACTTTAAAAGCAATTAAAATTGGTAAGTGCTTTTCATGTGTTTAAACTTTGAGAATAATTAAAATATGTGTGCCTTTTTATCCTGCTTATTCTGAGAGAAATGTAACTACATTCATTTAGTGCTGCTCCAGAGACAGTAAGCTCGGATGTAGAGCAGCTCTGTATGGCACTAAATTTGTTGTCTGTATTAGTAGCTTGGCTAGTTCACAGTCTAAATAAACTGCCAGTCAATAATTTAGTTTCAGATAGTAGTCTTAAGC
>WAAG01050834.1:0-12397 GCA_013390105.1 Tichodroma muraria
GAGGGGGGGACAGCGGGTGGTTTGTTACTTGTTTTGCATATTTGGTGAGGTCAGGGGTGGAGATGTTGCTGATTTTCTGGTTTTGAGGGGTTGGGGGTGGTGTTGCTGGTTGGCATTTGGGTTTTTTCCCCTGTAGCAACTGCATTGTGAACAGGAATCTGCCTTTCTAATAATCTTTGTATCATTTTATGGGTTGTTAGAGCATTTTCTCACTCCAATTTTGATGGCAGTGTTCTTCAGGGTACCAAGAAAGTGATGAGTAACTGTGACAAAATAACAATGCAACCAATTAAGCCTACTTTCCATTGATTTGTGTCCTCTGACCTATCCATATTTTCACTACAGTGTCCTTGTCCCTTACAGCCACCAGTTTTTCAGAAAATCTGTCGGAATGTAATTGTCTTGCATGTCTTGCAATCTGTCAAATTTGGCTTAGTTCAGTCAGTGAGGTAGTAGTGCCATTTCCCTAGGAAACAAGTTAAAATTAGCTAAAAAATAGGAAGCTTTTCCTAACTAACTTATATTTGACATAGTTTCTTGAAGGATTTCCTATTTCTTATAAAAAAATTCTAGGGAAAAAAATGTATTAAATATTTTTAGAAACAGGAGGGGGATGGAAAGGGTGCACATTCATACTACTTTTAAATGCATGATTGGATTCTGCCTTTAAATCTATATGTACAGTGTGAATTACTTCTCTATGAGCAAAGGGGAATCCCAAACTTGTAAAAATGTTAATGTGTTCAAGTAGCATTGTTTGAATTTCTAATAGAAAAAGAATTAGAAGGTTCAGTCACTTCGCTTTTGTCATTCTTCTCCATCTATGACTTATAACTTTAATTACATGTGTAAACACAAGAAAACTGGTTTCTAAAGTCTAGAAGAATTCTATTAGTAGCATGATTAATTTATTAACCTATTGTTCATGATTAAGTTGGCTTGCAAAGTGGTAATATTAAATAATTGTTGATTTCTTTTTAATTACTGTGTAGTGCACCAGGACTGTTGTAGTTCATTTTTAGGCATAGAAGTTGAGATAATTTCTTCCAGATCGATCTTGCTGTCTTTATTTCTTGTGTAACAAGTGTGCATGCCATCACTGAATGGGGAACACTAACAAAATTATTCTGATTTTTCCTCCTTAACCACACTCTCCCTTTAGCTTAAAGGGTTAAAATAAAAAAAAAAAGAAAAAAAAAAGAAAAGTTGTTTGTCCTGAATGTTCTTACTGAAATCCATTATGCATGAAAAGAGTCCGAGTCCATTTGCAAGACCTCTAAATGAACTCCATTCATTCTGTGCTTAGAAATGTCCATTCAGCCAGAAACAGACACAATAGTTACAACCTCATTTATTTTGCACCAGTACCAGCATATTAAAAGTGAAGGGTTTGTTGTGAAGGAGTATAGTAATTTTTCTGTGCTAGTTATATAATTCTGCAATAAAATTCCTTTAGGATTTGAATAATGTAAAATTTGAATAATGTGAAATATATTCTTTGCCCATAATTGTAATGTAGTAGCATTGCAGTCATCTAAAATTCTTAAACATTCATGAGGATTTTGAAATAGCTATTTTGAAAACCAAGTTGACTTAGCTGAAGCTATTTTGATGTAAAAAAAGTTGTAGAGACATTTATTTCTAGTTAACTCAGAAATTAAGTCAATTAGTAATCATGATTAGTGGCTATGAAAAAGAAAGATTTAAAGTTTTGTCTTTTAGAACATTAAAACCTTGTTGATGTTTGGAAAGTAAGTTACTTATGATATGCATGTCAAAATTGTTGGAATCTAGTATATAGTTTCATCACTTTAAAATCCATGAAGATAAGTCAAGAATTCACTACTCCACATTTTGTTGGCCTCAAATGTAAAGTGGAGATTGTCCTTTTGTGATCAGCAGGATGTCGTTATCCTGGTGTGTATGGGTGGGAGATCAGACCGTATTGTATCTTAGTTGAAATGACTTTTGAGCATTGAGGAAGACACACTGGCTTTCCTTCTAAGATCAGGAATGAGCAAAAATGATAAGCATTTAGGAAAACCTGGCTCGCCTTCCATGCAAGTCGGACTTTGCGAAGTTCTCCTCATTGATGCGTGTTGTTCAAAACATGAGGAGGTCCTGCAGCCTCCTCTGGGCATTGTCGCCGGGTTGGGGTGGGAGGCTCTGAGGAGGAGCACCTGTGGTGCTTTCAGCTGTGGCCTTTTCCTGTGGCTGGCTGGCCATTTGCAGGGGGAATTTCATGACGTGCAGGTCGTGTTTGGGGTAGAAATAAGCACCATGTTTGGAAGGGAAAGAGAAGGGTGAGAGCACGTACAAATTTCACTTCAAATAATTCCTTAAGCTGGAGTCCTTTACTCATTTATTTAGATGTAGCAGTGGCTGAAGCCCTATTGCTGTGGCCTGTTCAGGACTGTGCAGGGCCGTGCCTCGAGCTGGTGACGGAGCCGTTTTGTGCTGCCTGTTGTTTATGGCATGAGAGCCTTTAAGTACTAATCATCAGCGTGGAAGGAGGTGACTTTGGGAGCTGACTGGAATTGGCTGAGCATTTCCTCCAACAAACTGTAGAAAATACTGTTTGTGGGAAGTGTGTGGAGTGAGGGTGAATGGGTGAGGGGCTCATGGCAGGAAAAACAACTAACAGGAAAGGGTAAGTGGAAACATCATCCTCCTTGCTCTCAACCAGTTCTTTATCTGAAGTCCTCCTGCTGGTTGCTTTTCCTGCTGAGTCTCCTCCTCCTTCCGTCCCCTTGACATGCAAAATACACGTCCAGTGAATCCCCACACAATGACAGTAACAGGATTTTGTTACTGAACTCCCTGCATGCCCATTCTGTAACTCTTTTGTGGGATTCCATTGTTTTGGTTACTGCTGAATTTGACATTATGTGACTGGCACCTGCAATATGGCCCAGCCTGGGATTGTACAATGCAATAATGATGTCAAGCTACCAGGAGTTCAACAGAGTAAAGGTTTCAGGGTACGCTTTTTGCAAAGTACATGGTTTTAAAAATTGTTCAGGTTTTTGGGTTTTTAAAAATATTTTCATCTGTGAATTTTATGCTTCTGTATGAAAATTTAGAGATATATACTAATTTTCCATGAAGTATGTGTTTTCTCTTTGATGATTTTCAGCGTAGCTCCTTGAATTGCTTCTTTACAATTAAACGCTGTTGATATTTGATTTTGATGGAGTTTCTTCTAATCATCACCAACTTCTCTCACTTCATGTGTTTTCCAAGCCTAAAGATCAGTTAGTTCCCACTTCTTTACTATTAGGAAATGAAAATTAAATAAGAAGGTTTTGTGACAGTATATCAAAAAAAAAAAAAAAGGAAAAATTGAAAACAATGATAAAATATGCCCTTCATAATTCACTGCTGACAATTCACTTCTGCTTTCGTGTGTTTAGGTACTTCCCACCAGGGTGGCTATTCCCATGCCGCGGTGGTCCGTGCCCTGCAGAAATGTGGCATTCGTCATATTGACACAGCAAAAAGATATGGCTGTGAATCCCTCCTCCAAAGGGCCATCAGAGAGAGTGGTGTGAAGCGAGAGGACCTCTGGATAACTACCAAACTGTGGCACAGTGATTATGGCTATGAAAACACGAAAAAGGCCTGCTTGGAGTCATGTGAAAGACTTGGTGTTGAATATCTTGGTATGAATCTTTACAAATAGCTCATTTATTGTGCTTTCCATGGGAGTACTTGCAAAGATGAATTAATTCTGAAAAAAAATTATGTAGTACAGATGGGTCACAGAAACCAAATTCTGCCTTTATTTACACCTATGCAGGGTTCTTGTTCTGTTTGTTCTCTAGGAAGTTCACATGCGTACAATTGAGAATAAAGAGTTTTCTTGTTGCAAATGTTTTGTAAAGGTATTTTTTATTGTTAAATTATTTGAGGAACAACTACATCAGTTTTCTATATTTTCCTAGAAACACCCAAAACCTGTGAAACAAGGATACATAAACTTTATAATAATATATTGGCAACAGGGTGACAAAGATGTCACGTTTCTTCTGTGATCTGTTTTTTTCTTCTCAAGGAATGGGGGTCCTTTCTAAAACTTAATTTGTAGGTCTTTTAACTTTTTAAAATTCTGAATACTGCCTTTGGTTTGGTGTGTTTGATGGAATACTTTTTGGAGAAAATATTAGAAGTATCTACAACAGTTTAGAAAACTAAAATTAAAGTTTAACTAACACTGCATTTGTAAATTTACCCTGATCATAAATTCCTTTTTGTCAAAGGTGTGATATTATTACTCCCTTATTAGGCAGGCAGAGTTGCAGTAATGATGCCAATTAATTCTTTGCAACAGGTCATAGGAGAGGAGGTACCTGAAAATAAACATATTTGCTTATTTTAGCAATAAACAAACTTCAATAAGGAAGTGAATTTTGCTGAATTAATAATGTATAATATTAATGTCAGCTGTGTGCTGTATTCACTCCCTTTTTTTTGCTTGAGTACTTTTCAAGGTGAACAGGATAAAACTTGTATCTGTTAAAGACAGAGATACTTGCATGCATGTCTTTGGCTCCATTCTTTCTGGAAATGTATTCCTTAACTTTGTCCACAGGTACATAATAATGCAAAATGAATTAAAATTCCTTTTTCTTTGTTCTGTGCAAATGCAAGCCACTGCAATGAGGCGTTCATAAACAAAATTTCAAGCCCTTTCTCCTTTAAACTGAGAAATAACATTATTCCTCCTCTCTGTTTTCTGCTTGTTATATTTTGTGTTTGCGTTCTTTTTTCTTCTGCTTGCTTTGGCACTGGTGCTGAATGTTGATGAGAGGAAAGCTTGACTCACTTCCAAGAAGTCATTTGCAGTGATTCCTTCTAGTACTGTAAGTTGTTCTTATTATCTCAGGTAGTAGATTGGAGTAGATGCTCACACAAATACTGAGTTTCTGCTAAGCAGAAATACCTGAAAGAAGAAAAAGAATATCTGAGAGCAAGAAATGTGCTAATGCTGTTATCATGAGAGTGAACCCTTGGAATGGCACAAACAGAACTTGTTTGTCAGATGTGCTCAGAGCTGAGACTTCTTGTGCACATATTACTAAGACCAATTTAGGAATGTTGCAGTTGCCTGAACAGTTAGTCTCCATGCTAGGTTTTTCCTCATGTTTTATGTTTTTGTTTTGGTTCTTTAATACCCTCAGCTATCTTCCCTCATTCTTCATCTTTCTTCCACTGATGTGGAGTTGTCTCAAAAATTTATAAAGCTGTTCCTGAACCACTTAGTCTGTGATAGTGACCTAAGTCAATGGTGATCAGAATAAATCAGAATTCCATTATTTCATTCTATGGTATTAAACAAGTTCACATCTTCTGTAAAGATACATAGTTCATAAAGAAAACTGAAAGATCCTAAATAATATATCTGTGATGTTAGATCTTTAGTTCGAGGGAAAGGTAATTCAGAAGAGTGCAAAAAGAATGCAGCTAAATATGCAGCTAAGGTCCTCGCTCCTGTTAATTTTCTTGAGGGTCCTTATGAGTTACCCAGTCCATTCATAAAGACTGAATTAGAAGCCTAAGAAATAATCTAACAGGAATTAATAAAACTGTGCATTATCAGTATATGGAATGCCAGCTGTTGAAAGCAGTCACAGCAGTCACAGCTTTTTTAAAAAGTGCTCCATGTAAAATACTTGTTATGAAGCTTTTTCAATGAACAATTTTCAGACAAATTTTCAGCCTAGGAGAGCAGTGTTCCAGGATTTTTATTTGAGCTGGTAGATTATATATCCATGACATGATGGGAATTTGTATTATTTGTGGGCAGTGGTTGAAACAGATACTCTGCTCCTTGCATTTTCTAAATGTGATCCTCAACTAGCAGTCACAGTAAACCAATATGGAGTGGCAGAAGATTTTACAGGTTTGGCAGTAGCAGAATACATTCCTTGGGATTTAGATTCAACCTCTAAAGTAACTTCTTGAATGCTGATTTGTGGGTTACCAAATTCATAAAAAAAATTATTTTCCTTTTGACTGTTCTGAGTTTGTCCCATTCAGGCTAATCTGGCCTATCACAAATCCCCAACTGGAGCTGGACAAATGCACTCTCAGCATCTTCACTGTAACAGATGAACCACATGAAATTAGTGTATTATCATAATTCAGATTTTGTATTGCTTCAAAACACTTTGTAGATTGTTTCACATTGATCCTTGTTCAATAGAAGGAAACACAAAACAAAACAAAAAGGATTGAGTGAGAAAGAAAAATACATCATATCAATATTAAGTACAGTGACTGTTGAGAATAGCAAGGAAATACTATTCCCAGCATCAAGACAGCTGGGAAACATTGCAGAATATACTTCTGCTTTTAGGCTTAATAGAAGCCGGGCTTGTTTTTCATACGACTAGGTTTGTTTTAGTCAAATTTGAATTTTTTTAAAATATCGGATTAGAGACTTGAATAGAATTGGAAACCTTTATTTCCACTACACCATCATGTTGGCTTTTAAATGTGTAAAATGGCCCTATACTTTTCAGTTAAGAGGAAGTACGTTGATTGTAGGTGCTGCAACCACTAAGAAGCAATAAGCCATTCTATTTTAAATGTCTGTGTGAAAGCAACTGAAGTGTTAGTTTTAGTTTTCCTGCACCACTGTGCATTGACATTTAATGACCTTCAGGCCTCCGCTCACTGTTGCACCGTTATAGCTTGACTGTCTGCAAAACATGTTTTAAAAAGCTGTTAAATACAAAATCGGATTGTGAATATTTGGAGGTTTTTTCCTTATTTCTCAAGTGCATCTTGATACTGTCAATCAAGGTGGATTTTTTTTATTTAAGATTATTTTTTAAAAATACATTGTTGGAAAGCATCTGAAGGTATTGATTAATCTTTCCCACATATAAGGCACAACCTCATTCTCAACAAAAATGTAGTCTGTTCTTAAAAACCTCCAGCGATAAAGTTATATATTTCTTGATTACTAGAACTTTAAGCTATTTCAATCAATGTTTTAAAGCTAATTTCTTGCCTGCAAAAGGAATTTAAGAGTGTTTGTGTTCTCACAGTACCCCAGGAGGGAAAATATTTTAAGCAAAAGAAAAATGTGTGTGTGGGTGTAGGGTGTGAATGTGTGTATAAATAAAGATGGAATCATAAACCTTGGTTTGTGAGCTGCTTGTAGTTTTAATTGGCCTGCAGGTGTGATGAAAAGTTTTCTAACAGCTGCAGTAGAAGTAGGGTCCTGGGTGTGCTGGAGTGCTTTACACATGCTTTACTGCCAGAAGGACTATTCTACTCTTTGTCTATCAGATGAGACACATTTTCCCCACATCTTTCCTGAACACTTCTTGCAGTCAGGAAGATTGTACTTGGGGATCCAGTAGATGCTTTCTAGTCCTAAATGCCAGTATTTTTTATTTCAATGAAAAAACCTAAATTGAAATAAACATGGGATGATATAGGCATGGTGAACCTGCCCATATCATCCCATGTAAGAAAGAAGCCTTTCTAAAGTAAAGGACCAAAATCCTGTTTGCATCAGAGGCCTCAGACACTAGTACAGAGAAGGGGGACATGTTGCAGTTTTTTAGATGTCCAAGGCCAGAAATCTTTCAGTTATCAAATCTTTTACAAGTCGTTCTTTGGAGAATGTTTCAGTTTCCTGAGCCGAGTACAATGCATATGTGGAAAACCATGGTGTAACTATTCCATTGTGAGGATTTGCAAACTGTAGCATCTAACTGAATAGTCAGGCTTTTGGAGAAGTAACTGGTGGTGAAATTCTGCTGAGGTTTGATTATTTTTGCTAGATGACGTTTTTCTGCATAGTTAAGCAGTTCTTATTAAAAATAAAGATTATAAAAAACAAAGAAAATGGTACACATCTCAGTCATCTATCAATTTTCCTGTTTTTCATCAGGCTAATACATGCAGCAAAGGCCAAAACCTGTTTGACTGGGATACCTGCAGTTACCTGTTTAATCTGCAGTTAGAATTTGAATAGAAATGTAATTGTTTTCCAAGTACCTCTAAATTTCTTCTTCATAATATCTAGCAGTGTTACAAACTTGTAAAAGAGTTATAGATCTATCATTTGTTAAACTTGAATCTGATTTGGAGCTCTTGAGTCCAGTACATGTATATTTCTCAATTTATGCTGGAAGTGCTTCCTTTTTCAATTGGATAGTCTTCTCTTGCAGGAAGACAGCACACAAAGAGCCTCCTCACGAGGGCCAGTGGAGGGGCAGCGCTGCTCCCTTCTCTCTGGTGACTGGTGACCCGAGGGATGGCACGGAGCAGTGTCAGGGGAGGTTTAGGTTGGATGTTAGGAAGAGGTTCTGTGATTCTATGATAATTTCATCCGCAGTAAATCTTAATTGTGTTTGAAGTGGTGCTAACATTCGAAATATGTAATAAAGCATAATTTTGTTCCCTTGATATATTATTTTAAAACCTTCTTTAAAAAAATCACAAAGGCTGACATGAAACTTAGACAAAAAATCTGCATAAAGAATGTGCTATGCTTTCCAACAGAAATTCATGAGTGGAAGTATTCTTCAGAAAGGAAAAAGACCCACTGCTGAGGTTGCATAAAATATCTGCAGTACTGTCAAACATGTTTTTCTTCTATGAAATGGAAGACTTGCAGCACTTAATAAGTAGTAGTCCACTTGTAATTCCAGTGACCAAAATCCTTTTGATTTAAATAGAACTTGTTATGTGTGGAAAGTTTATTAAGTGCATATGTGACCATGAAATTGTGATTACAGTGACCTAAACATGTGGAACCTGTGCAAGTTCTGCTACCCTTAGCTGTTAATGTGATGTTATAGAATTTGTTTATTACTACTAACTGGATATATCCAGTAATGATCACTGAGTAGTAATTGGAACTATTGTGATGATAATGTGTTAGGGACCACTGTGAAGGGAAAATACTGTCTCATGTGGTTTGATATATTTATTTTTTAGACACTTTAGTAAGCAGTCTGGTTCTGTTTCTTTTTTAGATCTTTATTTGATTCACTGGCCTGATGCACAAGTTCCAGGTAAAAGCAATCGAGAGGTCCGAGCTGAAACCTGGAGAGCGATGGAAGAGCTCTATGAGAAAGGTGATAAAATAACAAAGCCTATCTTAGAAGAAGGAATTATAGTGTGCTTTGGGATTGGGAAACTCATAGTGAGAGATGTTCAAAAACTTAATTTGAACTGGATGCTCACATTTTGGTGGAATTAGGGTGTTAAAAGAGATTTTTCGAAAATCTCTTTGAAAATTGCAGCATTAGCAATTTGGTCCTGCTTGTAAATAATACGTTGCAAGTTTCTGTCCATGAGATTAATAATGGTGTGCATACTTTCTTGAGGAAATCTGATTCATTGAAATCTCTATGCCACCACAGAACACCACTGAACACTACAGAACATCTTTGTCATAACCTCCTCTTTAAGTATAAATCATAAGTTTTGTCTCCTTTAGATTTTTTTTTATAATTGTATTATGTTTTTCCAATTTATCATATGTTGTGGTATTTTATAACTGCATTTGTGTTTTAAAAGTTAGCAAAATAAAATGGCGAGGTGAGGAACAAATACTCAACTGGAGATTCTTTGGTACTAACTTTTGAGAAGAATTTTCAAAGAACAGAGCTACTCTCTCAAGTTCAGATAACTCACTTTGATTTTTGGTGCACAGCAAATTTCAGTTTATGTTCATAGCTAGAGGAAGAGTAGACTGTAGATTTAAAAGGAGGATTTTGCTCCTGAAGTATGCAGAATTATTAGAAATGATGTGAGAGAAGATCCTGTCATGCTATTCTTGCCCTGTGGACCACGCTGTTTACGGCTTCAGGGAAGTGGGACAGTGGGGAGAAGACTTCTTGGATAATCTATCCACTGACCCAGAGCTACTGAAATAGTGATTGCAGCAGGGGAGTTGTACAAAGGCTGTTACAGGCTGTGTGTCACTGCCAGCTTTACCAGAGCCTCTTACGTGTCAATCCTTCGTTTACTTTTGCTGTGCCTGTGCAAACAGAGAAGTAAATTATCTTTGATACATCTTTTGTTCTTTTTATATTGAGCGTAAGGGAAGTTGCTAAAAGTGTTTTCTGCCATGTAAGACATTACAACATTCAGTTTTTAAAGAAATGCTTCACTGACCTAGTGTTCCAAAGCATGAATAACAGTTATATCCAAAGATGGATTATTCCACAATGCATTTCATCTCTCCACTGTGAAGGTTTTTTCTGATGAGTATTTAAGTTACTGCATGCCATTTGTGCCTAGATACGCCATCCAAATTTGCTGTAAACAGGTTGTATTTTCCACATTTTATTATTATTCCTATCCTATGGGATTTATTCTGCTTTTGCATGCATCTTTGTGATCTTTTCTGTAGAAGATCTTCCTTTCTCTCTATCTTCCTAATGGAAAAGACTATGAGCAATTCAGTGGTCTTTTAATAAGTCACTGGAAATAATGTTGCTGTTCTCACTAACAGAGGGGAAAATTGCTTTTGGTCTTTGTTCCTATGCTCAATACCTCTTTAAAGACATCTCATGCTAGATTTATTTTTCCTGTGGTTACACTTTTTCAATGTTTTTTTCAATTTGCATGTTGCTACTCTCAGTCTTTTTCTGAATTTAAGCATCCTGTAGACTCATGATTCATTTAGCTGAGGATAAATTTTCCAGCTCTGGTTGTCAAAATTACCTCAGATCATTTACAGGGGAAGGAAAATTTAATGGTCTGGTTGAGTCAAGTGCCTTAGAACCTTAACTTGCACAGTTTTGCTTTAGGGGATACAGGCTCTGGATGTCCTGACCATAACTATGTGTTCCTGAAATGACATGCAGATGTTAACCACTCTGGAGTTGGAAATGTAATGATTCCTGAGCAAAATGTTAAATAATTTGTTTGCATGGTTAACCACTAGATTTTCCACTGAAGATTAAACACTTGCTGCATATCTTTGTGACTTGCTATGTGTTATGTGAGCAACGTGGTAGCCTTGGTTTGCTTTGAATGTAGGATTTGGTCAAAATCGTTACTTGAGGAAAAGAAAAAAATCTTCATTGCTTAGGGGAAGAAATTACAAATTCTGTGAACAAGGGAGTTCTTTGCCTTCTCTGAACTTGACATTAGTTCAGGTAGTCATTGGTTCATGTCTGGAATTCTGTTACATTTTTTTTAATGTTTATTCGGGGAAAAAAATTACGAACTAAACGCTTCGCATTCAGAGATTGACATTTTAAACAAATAATTTGCTTCTGCAGTCAATTCACAAAGGTAATATTGAAATTATTCAACTTAGTAGTGGTTTAGTAGCTAGCAGTCTCCACCCTGAAGAGCATCTGAAAGTGCAGAGACAATAACCACTGTCCTCTGTAGAAAGCAGATTGGGTTTGTGGAACTGTCTGCAAGAGTCATGCAGACTAAAAGATGTCAATATTGACCGAAGTCTTTGATCTGGCTGAAGTTACCAAGAATTTCCTTAATCACTTCTCTGTATTCACAGATAGTTTGAATGCAGGTATTTGTAAATCTCATTCTTTAATTTAAATCCAGGTTAGTATTTATTCTGCAAAATTCCACCCACCTGGGGCAGGAAACATTATTTTAAAGTAATGTAAATTATTAATTATCTATTGTAATTATCAGTTACACTAGAAGGAAAGTAAATAAACTGTTAGTACTCATGATTGTAAAAGTCTTTAATGAAGGGGTTTTTTTAAAGATTATGCTAACTTTTAGATTGGTCACTTTGGTCAAATTGGTCAAAAGTTGACACAAGCAAATGCCAAATCCGTCTATATTCATAGCTCTGAGAGGATTTTTTTTAAGTTATGTCTGCAAAGATTCATTCAGGTTCATCTGAGAGCCCACACAGAGCTGCTGGGACACAGGGCAGCCATAACACAGCTTGGCAGTGCTCTGGACTCAGGTGTCTTCCCACCCAACTACCTGAGGAGAGATAGAGTTTCTGGGTCTTTGCCCAGTCCAGGTCAGTGTGCACTAATTTATAAGACCATGTCCCCAGATAATATAAACTTTGTGCAACAAATTTTAAAAAATCTGAGTATTTGTCAGAATTATTAAAATAAATAATTTAGGAAGCAGAAAACTTGCATAAAGAATTAAACAAAACTCATACTATACTGAGTCTGATTTTCATAAAACTCCCAAGTACCTCTGGCTGTAGAGGATTTATTGTAGCAGGTTTATTGCTATTTGAAGGCAGCAGGTGCCAGTGAACTTGGCGTGGAATTGGTAGATGTGTTTTCATTGAGATGTGTGGGCATCCTTAAGTTTACTGTTTCTTAATCGATAGCTGCTTAGTAATGCTTCTTATATGTACTGCTAATGCAGGTTTGGATGTAATGTAATATCAGAATATTATCATAAATAGAAA
>WAAG01050836.1:0-22314 GCA_013390105.1 Tichodroma muraria
GGCTGATCCCACAGTGTGGGCAGGAGGCAAGGGGAGGATTCTGACAACTGCCCCGCTCTGTTGTGATCCCACCTGGAATTCTGTATCCAGCCCTGGCGCACCAGCATAGGAAGGATGTGGAGCTGCTGGAGCAAGTCCAGAGAGACCGTGGAGCTGCTCCAAGGGCTGGAGTCCCTCTGCTCTGGAGTCAGGCTGGGAGAGCTGGGAGTGCTCACCTGGAGAAGAGAAGGCTCCAGGGAGAGCTCAGAGCCCTTCCAGGGCCTAAAGGGGCTCCAGGAGAGCTGGAGAGGGACTGGGGACAAGGGCTGGAGGGACAGGACACAAGGGATGGCTTCCCACTGCCAGAGGGCAGGGATTGATGGGATATTGGGAAGAAATTCTTGGCTGTGAGGGTGGGGAAGCCCTGGCACAGGTTGCCCAGAGAAGCTGTGTCCAAGGCCAGGCTGGTTTAGTGGAAGGTGTCTCAGCCCACAGCAGGGTGTGGAACTGGATGGTCTCTTTAGGTTCCTTTCAACCCAAACCCTCCATGAGGGGTTGCAGTCCCTTCTCACTCGTGCTGTCCTGTCCTGTCCTGTCCTGCAGGAGCTGCATCCTAGGAATGCAACATTGACAGCACTGGGTCAAACCAAAGGCTTCTCTGGACAGTGTCTGTCAGTCCTAGGGATGGGCTGTGGGAAAGAACTGCAGTAATTACACATGGAATTAACAACAGTGCAAATATTCTGGAGCTTTGTACTGCAATGGATCTCAACACTTTCTCCAGAGAAGCATCCCTGTCCTTTTCCACTGAGGCTGCAAAACGTGTTGGCATCAACTTTTTCATCTGGGGTCTCAAACAACCAACTTCCTTCCACAAAAGTGGGGTGTTTGGTCCAGGTGCTGCAGCAGCTGGACTTGACTTTTCCTATTAGTTCTGTCTTGTCTTTCCTCCCAGAGAGGGAATTCACCAGTTATCCATAGGAAAGAAGTAATAGCTGGGGAACAAGTGGAGATTTTCAAAACTAAACAATGCCTTAAAAAAAAAAGAAAAAAAAAAGAAAAAAAAAGGAAAAGACAAAAAGAAAATAAAAGAGAGAGAACAGAAAGAAATGGTTCTAAAACATGTGATGCTAAGGGGAGGTCACGAAAACAGAGCCAGCAGGGGTAACAAGTCAGATAAGATCATACCATCAGTGAAAGCACTTGCAAAAGGAAATGGATAGCCTTCTAAACCTCAATTAATTTAATCTAGTGCTTCACTGAAAACAAATTATGATCTCAGATAAAACAAAACTCTGGCAAAACAAAGAACAAAGCTATTGCAGCCATGATTCACAGTTCAAAGATATTCTGTTTGTTTCCTCTGTTTGTTTCCTCTTCATCAGAGATCTTGGTTTCCCCTTGAGAGCATATGAATAATTAAAAGGTGGTCTCTTATGATGTGTTTGCTGCTGCTCAGCGTTGCCAACCCAAGGGCTGATAGGGGAGCAGTGGTGAGTTATGAGACCTGCTGGTTGCATTTGCCTTCTGTAAATAAACCACAGGGCTCGGTGGCTTCCCTGCAGTCACAGCAATCACGCTGCTTTGTTTAAGTCAGGAATCTGAATAACAGGCACGTGAAGAGTTGGGTGGTTTGTAAAATTGAGTTGAGTTGGAGGAGCAAGCGAGGAGGGCCAAGCTGTCAAAGCAGCTTTCCAGTTCTGCAGAAACACCTGCAAGGTTGGAGAGGAGAAAGTCCAACACCCCCTCCCACCCCCCAAAAAAGGCCCAGCCAAGCTCTGTGGGCAAAACTTACGCAAGGGCAATAAGGCAAAGCTGTTCTGCCCCAAAGCAGAGTGCAGCTCACACTTGCACACGAGGCCAAGCCTAAATGAAGCACAGAGAGCACACAAGCCCAGCTCCCTCCTCCACACCCCCCAGGCCCAAGCGTGGGCTTTGCAGCCGTGCTGGGATCTTGTGTGAGCAGGGGGAAGGGAGGGAACAAGCCTGAGAACAACTCTTCAAGCAGTCAGGATGGGATGAGTTGGATTTCCAATGTGCCAATAGCACTTTCTAGCTCTAAAATCAAATCATTACCTAGACTTCATTCGTGCCCCGTGGCCTTCAGTGAAGGGAGATGAGTCTGGCTGAATGTCCTTAAACCTGGCACTGTGGGCAGAAGAAACAGTCAAGCCATGTTAACAATTTTGAGATTCCTTTGACCTAAAAACTATAAAGTCAGGAGACTCCTGCTCAAAAAAAAAAAAAAATGTCCTGGAGATGACCTTGTCTGTGTGACCTGAGGAAGGAAAGCTGTGTACCAACACAAACTCATTTTTTTGATATGTGAGGACAGAGGGAACCAGAGAAATCCCCTACTGTAAGTCATCCCCCCGCACTAATCAGTCTGTCCTTGTGAGCAGTTTAACCCTGAGAACGAAGGAAAGTGAGGAGATTGCCTCTTTATCTATCCATGGGAAAAAAAATACAGTATCCCAGGAGGCAGACTGGGTTTCAGAGGAGCTCCGGTGCTGGAAGCTGGCAGGGACTCCCTGCAGGGATTGCAGTGAGCACGTGGCAGAGAGGATCCAGCAGCAGAATCCCCAGGGACCGGGGAAGGAAAGTGTCTTCATTGTGCCATTCCTAAGACACGCTGGGCACCTCACAGAACATGTGGTCAACATCCTGGATGGAGCAGATCCCAGGCGCTGGTGGGGTCCAGCTGAGGAGCACGTGGAGCACTGCTGACAGGACAGGACAGCGTTGCTGGAGGCCAGAGGAGGACAATGGCAGGACACTGAGCATCTCAGGGGCTGCCAGGCCACGGGGGGAGGCCCTGCCTTCAGGTTATTGCTTTGCAGCGTGCCTGCTGTAAGAGGGTTTGGGCCCTGCTCCTGGAATGGGGTCCCCAAGGAGCCATCACAATTGAAGGGAGAATAATGAAAGCTCTGCTCTTAATGCGAGTCACCCACTCTCCCAACGAGGCTCTGTTCCAGGACCTCTGGTTTAACCCAAATTGACACCAACTTGGCGAAAGCCCCCAGCTGCACATTCCTTCCATACAGCTTTACAAGCTGCAAATGCAAAACCACAAACCAAGCTGGGAAGGAAAAAAAAAAAAAGGGAGCCTGAACCGTGCAGGGTCCCTGCATCTTCCCTCCTGCCCTGATCACCACACCCCTGTTGCCTGCCCCTTTTCCTCAGTAGCTTCTTGCCTTTTAAAAGGCCTCCCAGGAGTATTTTAGCTCCTTGCTGAGTGCCAGTACGTCCTGTCTCTGCACCAAGAGAAGAAATCAGCTTCCAAACTCCAGATCATTCCTTGTCAGGTTAGACCATCTTCCTAGGAACAGGCTCATGGTGAGGAACTGGAATGCCTTTAGCCCCCTGGCAGGAGTCATAACTACTTAAAAAAAAACTGAACTACTAATAAATCCCAGCAACAAATGCCAAATACTTACTGGACAAGGGAAACACTTGCCAGTTGGTCAGGGCTGCTGAAACTTCATCTGTGGAACTATGGATTCATGGAAAACCTCCTCACTGAAGGCTCTCTCTGTCAGTGAAGTCTCTCACCCAGTTTTTTAGCAGAAAGGACAGGCATGAGCTCCCTTCCCAGGTCCAGCCAAGCTCTAAAGCACCATCCAGATGTTAAGTAGGTTGGTTCACACCCCAGAGGTTCCTAAACTGATGATGTGACAACAAATCCCAGCTCCCCCACACTTGTGGGATGTGTGCCCACCTCAGCTCCAGTCCTGTCACCAGTCTTTGCCAGTGGGAGCTGGGCAGGTAGAGGTGGCACTTGGGGACATGGTTTAGTGGTGGACTTGGCAGTGTCAGGTTAATGGCTGGACTGGGTGATCTTAAAGGTCATTTCCAACCTATTCCATGGACACTTTCCAAGAGCAGTGCCACATGAGCGTTTTTGCTCCAGGAGGCAGCTCTTGTGGCACCCAATTGAACCACACATTGGAAATGGGATGTTGGCTTTCACACAGTCCCCTCTGCTCTGCCCTGAGGGAGCAACAAACTTGATCAACCCTCTTCTCTCCCACTTCCCTGCCCAGACCTGATCTCCACGGGAAGACGTCTGTTCCCAACAGCTCTGCTCCTTGCTGGGAGCTGGCTGGAGAGCTGCCCACACTCACTGGTGTCTCTGAGGCCTTTGTCACACAACCAGGGCTGTCACAACGAAGAGAGCCATGCAAAGGTACACGTCTGTGGTTTCTGGACAGATCTGAGTCACTGCATCACATCCCCACCTGACATGTGCTCTGCTGACTGCAAATTTAGCCCCAGGGATGAAGGCGATTCCTCCTCTCCCTTTTTAGGTGGAAGTCACAAGAGCAGCCAAGAAATCACAGGGAAGAGGGAGTCAACACTGGTGTCAAGGGCTGGAAGCAGGTTGTTTTGCTTTGCTTTTATTTTCCTTCTCATTCTGCTTCCCAAGTGGTCGCATTTTAATTTTTTTTTTATTTTATTTTGGTGTCTTCTTCTGCCAACTTTATTTGGATGCTGCCCATCATACAGCAAACTGTAAGTATCTGAGAGTGCTCTGGTGTATTCAGCAGTAGCTAAAAGAGAGCAGAAAGTTAATGCTGTGGGAGAACTGGGCTAACCCCTGCCCAGGAACGTGCTCCGGTTTATTAATACTAGGGAATTCGCAAAAAAATGTGCAGCGCACCTACTGGGTCTTCCCATGCTACTTTTGGAAGGATTAAAGCCCCCTAGGACAGCAGCTGCTCTCTGAAGATGTGTTTGCATGCCAGCACCACTAATGCATAGAATAAACTGGATTTTTCCAATTGCTAATGATTTTAATCTTTTCCTTCTGTTTCTGAAGGGGATGACACAAACCAGAGTTGGCTCATGGTGTTTCCTTCCCTTTTCCAGTGCACTTTATGTAATGTTGATCACACACACACACTTGGAATCCACCTTCTGCCTGAGGATGGCCCACGGGGCTGCTGCACTTCCACGGATGTTCCTTTGCACAGCTGTGTCCCATTGCCACACTGAAGGAAAGATGTCCTCAGCACCTTGCTCTGCAGCTTTCCTGCACGCATCACACCATACCTTGGCATTTGTTTCCTTCACCAGCTTTTGCCTGGAAGCCATTCCTGGAATTTGTCAGCTGTAGCATGGAACAAGCCTCGCTCTCTAAATCAGCCGCTCCACAAAGGCCGAGCCACGGATCTGCCTGTTGTTTGGAGGACTCAACCCTGAAAGCCACAATGCAGCCATGCACTGGACAGCCTTCCATTTATTTATTTCCTCTTTCAATTACCTGTTTTCAGCAGCTGGGGTTCAACTCTTCCTATGATAAGAGTTGCTTTCATTACAAGCACCTCCCGCCAGGTTGACTGGATGTCTCTTACTGATCTGAACAGTCCTGGAACAAGGAACTTTCTAGTTCCTAAGGCACGCTGTTTCATCCTCATTTTTTCAAGTAGGGTACAAGATTTTCTCTGTCTTCACCACGCAAGTGACTGACCTGGTCACCTTCACACGACGGCAGTGGAGGAGCAGAAGGCAGGAATCCTATACAGGATCCCTGCGGGATGGATCCAGCTCAACCAGTCACATAGGACAATGGGGGCACAGGCAGATCCTTCTGAATGATGAGTACCACTTTCCCCATCTCAGCTCCTGGGTATACAGTTATAGAGCATGGTCCAGGATGGACTCATGGGAATAACGGAACAAAATATATAAAATAACGGAACGGAAGTGGGACCCTTCCTCTGTTATCTTTTCTCACTGCTGCAGGTAGACACCAGTAGTTCTCCACACTTTTGATAAGACAAGGTGAAATGGCTTTAAACTGAAGGATTGGAATAGTTTATATTGGATATTGGGAAGAAATTCTCCCCTGTGAGTGTGGTGAGGCCCTGGCACAAGCTGCCCACAGAAGCCGTGCCTCCCTGTGCCTGGAGGTGTCCAAAGCCAGGCTGAATGGGGCTTGGAGCAACCTGGGATACTGGAAGGTGTCCCTGCCCACAGCAGAGGGGCTGGAAATAGATGGTTTTTATTGTCTAACCTAAAGCACTTCATGATTCTATGATCCTGGACACATCTGGGCCTGGATGTAGCCCCAGAAACACATGTACACTGAGTTCACATGTGCTCAACAGCAGTGACTCAAATCAAAAGGCTACAGATCAACCCACCCTTTTTCCTCCTCTTTCCTGCTGCCACCCCCACCCTGGGTCAGTACACAGAGCACAAATCTTCCTTTTTTTTTTTTTTCTTTTTCCCTTCGAAGTAAAACGTTCCGCATCTTATTTATTTTGAAAACAATTTATAAGGGCGATAATAATATCCTTTGGCTCCTGGCCTCTGTAGCCCCGGGCTCTACACATGCCTCATTATGGGAACAGCACACACCCTGCCACGTACAGGCAACTCACTGTACGCTCATTAAAATTCTGCAGGTATTGCCTGATGTAAACAAAGAGGAAAGTGCACCAGCACTAGAAAGCCGAGCGCGGAAAACGACTGCGGGATAGGTCGAGTGGTTCAGCGACACAGCTCGGAATCCTGGAAATCTGAAAAAAAAAAAAAAGGCCTCTTTTGTGGTTCCGGCGTCCCACGCAACCGCGCGGCGTTCCTGGATGAGCGCCGCGGCTACGCCAGGAGGCAGTCGTTTGACAAGGACCCACGCCAGGGCAGAGGAGGAAAAAATAATAATAAAAACAAAAGTCGTGTCTGCCTTTTGTAGGAGGAGATAAATAACGCAAAAATCAAAGTGGCTGTGACAGGAAACTCGGGAGGAAAACCCAAGCCTTGGAAAGCCCAGGTTCTTGCTGGAAAGAGTAGCGCACCTCGAAATGGCGAAGAAGAGGAAGAAAAATGTGCAGAATGTCCTTGCATTGTGTAAAGAGTAATTGCACTGGAAAGGAGTTATAAAGTAAGTAAACATAACTCCCAATTTGATCCATATTAAGATTTATTGACCCTGAAAAGTCAATATTCCCTGCACCAGGGCCAAGGTTAACATTGAGTTTGAGGCCAATGGGAAAGTTGTAATGAAGTGCTGGTTAAGAGGCCCTTACAGAAGTATCTGGTTTTGCAGGAGGGTTGGAAGTCTTTCCACATGATCAGCCCCATCTTCCTCTACATTTCAAAGGCATCCCAATCTGCCAGTTTTTCTGTGAAATCCCAGCCACATTAACACTGTGCCAAACTGATAAACCCTTTGGATAGCTTTTCCAGCAGAAGTCTAAACCACCTCTATGCTACAATCACCCTGAGGCTTTGATCATGGTCAGGACCCACTCGTCCCAATCCAGTGTAAACACAGATGGAAGGAAAAGTTGACCTCAGCTGATGACAAGCTAAGAACACTTTTGATGATGCTGTAGGAAAAAGCAATATTAGTGAATTTCTGCCCTTTGGCAATTTCTGCTTGTCGTGGTTTGGCCACGAAAATTGTCCAATTAGGGAAGAGCAGCCATACACCATCACAGCAGAGACTTGTGAGGTTGTGCAAGTAGAAAGTGTTTCATTGGAGTCAATAAAGACATGACAGTTCTCCTACAAAGAAAGAACTCATCCTGTGCTCTCACACTCTGCCACTGTAATTTTACAATTTTCTTAGAAATTCACCGTGAGATGTTAGATGGACAGGGAGCAGACAATCTCTATAAATTAGAAGTAAAGCTGTTGCCCAAAGTCTGCTCTGAGGCATAACATTATACTTCCAGAATTTCTGTGCCTGCAAAAAACTGGATTTCCAAGGCCGGTTTGGGCACTTGCCTAAAACCTTACTGCACCTGCAGAAAGATTTGTGTCCCAGACATGTTCTGTTTTCCTCAGTTTTACCAATTAAGCCAATAAATGGTACCACTTCTCCCAGTGAACCTTTGCTTCCCTAAAAATGCTCTGCCAAATTTTCCTTAGCAAGAGGTGGGGGACAGGACTGGAAAGAAGACCATGGTTTTTACGAACCTGGTGACTGCACAATCCAGCAGAGCTCACCATGAATTGCACAAATATTTTTGGAGACTGTACAAGACCACAGACCTGAGAGGGAACATGGATTTCTTTGGAACACAGAGGGAAAGCAGCACAGCATTTATTTCAGTCCAGTTCCAGAGGAGAAACTTACTTTTGACAGTACTTTGAATAAAGTTGCAATGATTTCCCCAGGACTTTGCTGGGTTTGTACATTTTAATGTCCTTCTCCAGCTGCTTGCTTTCTCCTTGTGTTCATTAAGACATTTGGTTTTGTTACAAGGTCTGGGCAGGAGAAAAATAGCTGTATGTATATTTAAATAGACTATTAAAGTAAAGAGCACCATGTACTGGCACAGAAGAATTCATGGTGTTATTCATATGTTTCTGGGCTCAGTGAGGCTGTTGTTGTGCACAGCAAACAGCACTTCACCAGTGTTCTCATCACATCCTTGTTCGTCTGTGCTTCATTTTTCCTTCTCCAAAAAGCACCAGATTTGGGCCAGAACCTGCAAAACAAAACTTACTTTTCTAGGAGGGATGATTTGAGGAAATGGGTTCCTGGTGATCACTTTTGGCTCTCCATCCCCTTAAACATCTCCCGCTGACCCTCTACAGTTGTGTCTTGCTCTGTGGCAGGATCCTCTTTAATGCACTAAAATAGGAAGCAACTCAGCAGGCTCTAAGTGGTGTATCCAGGATGCTTCATTATGTGGGAATTAAGCATAAAACTGGAGAGAAATATGGATAGATGGGAAGTATGTCATCAAATGGCAGCCTAACCCTTTACCAGTAAGACAAGGCTGCAAGCCACGCTCCCAGATCATGGGGCGAGCCAGGTCTCAGGAAAAGGAGACTTACTGGGAGAGGAGACTTAGTGCCTGAAATCCAGTGACAACTACAAGCACACCCCCAAACCCCCATTACAGCCCTCCCTCCAAACACAATCAGGGAGAAGCCAGCTCTCAACCTAAACCTTTATTTAGCTGCGTTTCACAACAATTACTGCATAACTTGGCATCATGGGCATGGCCCTACATGGACTAGGAGAGTGCTCAGTGAACAGGGAGGCAAGCTGGGAATGCCATTTTCCCACACTTCCTTACAGAATCAATTTTCTCCTCCCAAATGACAAACAGAAAACAGAAGAAGAAGAAGGAAGAAGCTGTTGCCATTCACTGGGTCCAGGAGTGTATTAAATACGACGTGGTCACAGCAGCTTTGGCAATACAGGATACAGCCTTTTGCGTTTCTGCACAGAAACATATTTTGTCCCTAAAGGAAGCCACTATAAATTTTGTGCAAAATATTAACACATTCCCACCCAAATCCTTTCGGCACTTGGGTATTTGAGGCAATTCAACCTCGCAAAGAAAGTTTTGAGGTCCATAATCAGTGAACATCACCCCCTTGGGAGCAGGGAAAGGCACAGGCAGCAGCTGTGAGGTTTTGAGGCGAAGCTCCAGCTTTCAGCTGGGAGAGTTTATACCTTTAAGAGGCAGAAAACAAAAAGGAAACCCAATCCTTGATATGAATCACTCCAAAGAGTGCCCGTTTTTCTCCTCGCAGGCCTGAGCAGCCCCACACAAAGCCCCGGGGCACAGGCTCCTCATTTGGCAGGGCTCAGCACAGCAGCAGGGCCGGGGAATACTTTTATGCTGGAGAATTTGGCTGGTAACGAGGCTTTTCAGGAACATGGCAATTGCCCACGTGAACGCATGGCTTCCTGCATTAATATGCTAAAGAGACAAGACAAGCATCTTTAGCTACAGCTGAGGACTAATTAAGACTGCTCTTTTACAAATATTGCATGGTTCATTCCATTCTTCCCCGATTAAGAACAAAAGAAGAAAGAAGTCATTTATTGTCATGAGTCACTTCAGATACAATGGAAGGAATTCCAACAGATGACTGAGACAAAACAAAAGCTGACATTATGAAAGCCATGTCTAAACACTAATTTAAACTGTCAACTTGCTAGTGAGGAAGGTTCATGACAGAGGGAGTACTAAAACTTAAAAGAGCACATAAATCATTGAAGAGATTAGCGGCGTGTGATGGGGCCAAAGTAGCCGCGCTGGAAACTCGCTGACTGGTGGTGAGCTCCTCGTAATTTGGGGATAAATGCCGTGTTTTGCCAACAGTCCTGGACTAAAATGAGTAGTTTGGGCCGCGTTCCCAGAAGTGGGACTCTGTGTGAGTCAGTGGAGTTGCTCTCGTTTCCAGCAGGTGAGGATCAGAGCCTTTGTGTCCCAAATTAGATAAAATCTGGCCTGAGCTTTCCTCCGCCTCATCAGAAATGCTTGATTTCGGAAAGGAGCCAAAAAATGGCTTTGGATCACATCCGGAGCTGCTGCGAATGACCATGACTGACTTCTGCAAGCTGGCTACACCACTCAAGAGCCTTCCCTTTCAATAGCACCACGCTATCTCCACTCTTCTGATTTACAGGGGATTTGTCTTGAGGTAGTGCCCTGTAATTCTCTGCAGACCTGCTTTCTACCCGCAGGAAACTGTCTCATATCCACTTAATTAAGAAATGTGGCAGATGAAAATGCACTGTGTGCTGCAGGGTTTCACTTGTGAATTTTTTTCCTACACATTAGAACAATTTCTTACAAAAGAAGCGAGCACATACTTTTCAAAAGCCCATTTGGTTTTTCAAACAGCTACATGGCCTCCAGCTCTCACACATCAGCTCTGCTGGTTTTGTATAAGTCTTGGAGAGGCCATGAACAACAGTTCTGCAAAATGAAAGAATCCTGTATTTAGATCATCTAAAATATCTGTCTTTATCTGCTCACTCCCATTGTTGCTAATACTCCCAAAACAGAGAAACCATTATTGATTACCAAGGTAGAATGGTTCACATCGATGAATTTAAGAAGATTTAGCATCTATCTCAATTATTTTAAAATCCAGGTGACCCTGAAATCCATACAAGCAAAAGCTCCATCTTTTCTTCAACTCAACATGCAGACTTCTTCCCTGCTTCCCTCACAGACCAGAAAGCAACCACTGACCCAAAATTCAGTTTAGTAAATTTTAGTAAATTTTTAGTAAATTTAGTGATTTTTTCCCCAAAATTCAGTTTAGTAGAAAAAGTAAAAGGCCAATAAGGAATTTGATAAGTTGCTGTATAAGAAGAACTGAGAAAATGCAGTTATTTATCCAACTGAGGGCATTGCTGTGGGGACTGGTGGGCAATACTGTGTCTCCTGGACACCAGCAATGAAGAATATCCCCATCCCACTGTAGCACTCTCCCAAGGATGGGGATATTATTCTGGACAGATCACAGGCTCCCTTTAACTGTCTGGGAATCACTCTGAAGTCAATGGGGAGACTCTGCACTGGGAAGGTCTAGGCCTCTGCATCCTGCTGGAATTAAGTCACTCTCAGCTTTGGCTCCAATTCAGGCAGAAGTTCAAAAAGTCAATTATAAAATAAATAAAAAGAGGGAAAGTAAATGAGATGCAGAGCCCTTTAACTTAGAGGGATGAAATCACTGTGGAATCTGGGGAGGGATTTGCTGTGAGTTTAGGCACAATCAGGATCCTTTCCTGCATCCTCGTGTTTCGCTGAGCTTGGTGCAGAGGAACCAGGGAAGATATTTCTCTTCACATCTTTGCCATGGAAACCACTACAGATTTTCCTATATTGCCATTGGCTACTTTGTGTTCTGATGGTTGTGTTGGGCACTGCAGAAAGGCTGATCAAGAGACTGACCTTGCTCATTCAAGAGGCGCCAGAAGACGACAGGTAAATATCAGGATGAAACTGGCCACATCCACAGAAGGAGAGGTTTAAAAAGAAGTAGACAATAAATTTTTTAAGCTATGGAGAGCTTCTTATGAAGACCAGATGAAAGGGTATTGCAGAAACCAGGAAGAGAAGTGAGATCTTGAATGAGAGCTTTAGCTGTGGGAATGGAGGAATCCCACTGTGTTAGGGATGTTCTGCAGAAAATCTACAAGAACTGACCGTGGATGAGAGGGCACTGAGATGACCAGGAGAAGATGATGCACAATATAGACAAGAGTGGAGGAATGGCTACGTTACCCTTGGCATGCAACAGAGAAAGAAGCTGAGAAACATGGAAAGAAAAATGGATGTTGGTCAGTTGAGGAGTGAGATCTGTGAGCCATTTGTGGCTGGGAAGTCAGCAGCAGAGAGATCCCAGCTGGATTTTTCTGGAGCAGTAGAACTGGAAAAGGAGGAGGTCCCATGTGAAAATTAGAGCTGGACAAAGTGAAGGCAAGCTTACAGGATTAAGAGAAGAGGTAGAAGTAGAGAGAGAAACACAAAAGAGGAGATTTCATGATGAAGATAATTATTTTCTCTCCAACAGGTGCCAGTCTGGTTGAGGTAGAGGAGAGTGGGAGCATGTGACTTGCTCCAAAAATGCCCCCCTCATCCAGACATGAGGGTCATCTGCAGGACCACCAAGTCCTGGTCTGGCTAGTTGGGGGCAGCAACCTTCAGACACAAACAGGGCAAAATAAACCACCCAACAAGGGATATGCTCTGTGCACTTTGGTTACTGCTCCTCAGAGCCTTCAGTGGGGAAGACGAACTCGATGTGAGGCCACTGGCACTGGTGGAGTCATGCACCAGGCTGATATCTCATTCTGTAACATCACTTTAACACCACTGTAGCTTTCCCAGAAGCCTTAGCTTAAAATTGCTGCAGTGCAGGGGTGAATCAGGCCTTTCCTTTCCACACTGACATCAATAAAGCTACATCCAGGGTAAAATTAGCCCCAGGACAGTTATTCTGACACTTTCACAATAGAAATTTTTGGAGTTTAGATTAGATTCGCNGATTCTCCACTAAACCCATTTCCACAGCATGGAAAGGGAGGGAGATGTCCCTGGGCTCTTTGTGTGAGAGGATCATGAGGCAAGAGCCAATGTAGCCGTGCTGACAAACAGATCAGGCTTTGGAGATCTGAGCCTGAACGTTACCTTATGTTTTAGCAGCTTCACTGGCTTCAATGTCTCAGACTGCTTGAATTTCCCACCAGCTCAGCGCAGTTCTTTTCCACACATATTTTAGGTGTTGAATTGGTCTGGAGCAAAAAGGAGCAACATTTCCAGGCTCTTGATGAAGAGCATGTCTATCAGTTGAGATCAAGAAGAGCTGCCAAGCTTTTCCAAGGGTGTTTGCCTGCATCTGAAGTGTGAATGAGCTGCTCAGCCCTGCAGGGTTATTTAAGGACCTTCTGGTATCTGCCGTGATATGAAGACAACGCAAATATCCTTACGTGTGTTTGTGTTGATGGAATAGAGGTCCATGAATCCATGAGCAGTTGGCTGCGTTTTTCGCTCAGCTCCCATCCGTGTTTGTAAACACTGGAGAAAGAGCCCCAAATCTGTGTCCAGCACGGAGCAGTTACGGAACATGCTGTAATCCTGTAATGCGAACCAGAGCGGGCCCGCTAACCGTGCAGCTCTGGAGAGAATTCCTGACAAGATCCTTTTACGTATTTTATGTTAATCACTTCCATCTCAGGAACACACACAAACAATACCCCATTAGACGTTCCCTCTGGCACTCGGACAGCAGCACAGGCCGCCGCGTGTGCCAGAGCGGCGGCCGGAGCAGCCGCAGTAGGGACGGGAGGCCATCGCCGGATGCTGCTCACGGGAAGCAACCGAAGGACAGCGTGCAGGGAGTAGAGCTGAGGCTAGCTCCTGCTTTGGGCTTCTTCACCGGTTTTCCTGTGGGCTTTTCCAGGAGAAAAGTCGCCAGCTGCTTGCCTGAGAGGGCTCGTGGATGTTGGAGCGTTGCCATGATCCCAGAGACCATAAAGCTCTTCTTCATGGGAGATGGAAATTCGCGTCTCCACGTCGCTGTGCCTTGAGCAGGTGTAGCACAGAAAGGACAGAGTTTGGGATAATTGTTTTAACTAAGTATATTGTTTTAACTAGCCTGGAATTCTGCATGGCTGTGATCCTGACAGCTCAGCACCTATCAGGGGTAAAGAATTAGGAAAAAAAACCCTTTTCCTGAGAAAACCCTGGTACCTGCCTGGTCAGGTTTCCCTGTCTTTTTTTCCAGTTCCAAGGACACACAGAGATTTAACTCTTCAAATAAGCCTTAGGACTACTTAGCAATTATTTTTCTGGTGGAAAGAAAGGCGCTGGATCCCCAAGAGCTGGGATGTGCACAGAGGGCTTTGCTGTAGTCTGGGACACAAATATCACTTACAGAGGGCAAAGGGGACAACTCTGAGAACTGAGGGTACAAATCCTGCTGTTGTGGGGACCTCATGGGGGCCTCAGCACTGGGAAGCAGGCAGAGGGAAAGGGAGGAGAGGAGGCCACATTTGCAGAAGCAATTGCTGGAAGAGGACTCATAAAACAAGTCCTCTGTCACAACAAGGGAGATTCCTCATATATTCTTTAATAAAATGCCCATCCTGTGGTGAGGGCAGTCGGCTTTGTCAGCTCACCACAGGAGCAATTCCAGCAGGCATTGTGCCCCACTGCCAGCAGGGTGGGATCCACAGGGACCCTCCATCCTCAGAGGCACCCAGCACACTCCAGCAGATGGGAATCACCAGCACCAGCCCACACCAGGTGATTAGGCAACCCCCAGGAAAAGCAGAAAGGAGAAGATTTCTTCAAATACCCAGCAGTTTCATACAATTTTGATATGCTCTAAACCCTCAGAGGCTGTATTTTCCTCCCCTGACAGATTTTTTTCATTACTAAAATGAAGATTTCAAGGGTTTACACGGCGCAGGCCTCTGGCTGCAGCAAATCAAGGCACACTGGCACTGGTGCCACTGGGAAGCAGCGCCTGGGCTGGGACATTTCTGCTCAGGATGTACTTTTAAAGCAATTAAAAAGCAGCTCTGACTTTGAATAGTAACACTGAAGTGGAATTCGCTCCAACATTCACTAGCCCAAATGTCTTCGCTGAAATCATGCTGTTCCCCTATTGTTATTTAACAATAAATCCCGCCCCAGGGGAAATGCGTATAAATATGAATTTAAGAGTTCCCAGATACAAAGTATCTCCACTTTTTTTACCCTCCTGGGAGATAAATAGCTTAGAAATCTTCCTACAAAGATGTGCTTTTCTTGATGCTTATCCCCTTAACACTCTAAAATGATTCTCTATGAGGGGAGAACACCCAGACACTGCAGCACAATGAAGAAAAGGATCTTAATAAATAAAATAATTCCTTCATTTCAGTGCTGAGGCATTAAATACCATGGTGTGCATGCAGATGTCCTGCTCTGGAGCCCAGCTGGACTGTTCTGTGGGAAGTGTAATGTGAATTGCTGTGCTCCCTCTCTCAGTGTTCTGAAGTCCAAAAGGGAGTTTTGGAGCTGCCCAAGGATTGCCACTGCCTTCTCCATCTCAGGGATGTGCTATGCTAACCTCAGGGAGGTGCTTTTGTTAGAAGCTTCATTTTACAGCTGAGGGGAGGGGAATGCTCAACCTCCAAACCTGGATTCCTTGTTCTTCGTGGTCCCATGGGTTCCAAAGTGGTGGCAACCTGTGATCTGCAGGTGAGGCAGATAAATGGGCGAGAGCAGTGACTTGAAAAACAACTGAATTAGGTCTCAGCTCTGCACCACAGCCTGGCCCCCATTGAGTGGAGAGGGATACAGTCTTCTGTGGTACAAAAAATGTTGATGAATAGCTTCACAACCCTCCACTGAGTACATATCAGCCAGAATTTACAATCTAGCCTATTTGTGTTTGTGAGTTGAGAGTCTAGACTAGACGGGAAGGGAAGGGAAGGGAAGGGTTGCTCAGGCATATGTGATATCCACAATCTCTAGAAATGCCGACAATATTGCAAACTCTCCAAACATGGCAGAGTGTAGAATTTATCTCCTTTTTTTTTTTTTTTTTTTTTTTTAACATTTCACCCCTAATAATGTTCTGCTCTAAAGGAAACCCTAAAGGTGATTCATCCAGAGTGGAGAAAGGCCCATGTGCACCTTGGCAAGGCACGAGGCGTGTGGTGCAATGGATGCTGAGCACAGGCAGAGCATCCGACCTCCCCAACTGCTGGTGGAAAGACACCACACATTTTCCATGAAGGCTGGACACAGTCCCTGGGAGTAACTTGGTAAAGTCCCAGGCACTCGGAGAAATGTTGAAAGTAATCCAGCTAAAGCTCCACCTGGAAAGCAGTGGGTAGGAAAAAGACCTCAGTGATTGGGATGCCAAAAATCAGAGGTGAGATAACACTGGAGAGGGATCCTGCATGAGCCAGTGCCGTGCTCAGCTGCTGCAGAGGAAAAGATCTGGGGTTCACCATCTCATTTCTATGTGTTTGTCCATGCCAAGTGTTAATTAATCCTCTGTGATAGCAACCTAACGAAGAGCTTCTACCCTGCCCAACAGCCACAGTTACCAATTACTGCTGACTCCCCCATCAACATTTCTTTCACTCTAGTTTTGCCCTGGGTTTTTCCATCAGTGCATTGAACTTTTGAGGGAGAAACAGCTCATCTTCCGTGATCTTTTCCAAGGCACTGGTGGTACCGAGGGAGAATTAACCATCTTCATGATTTTTGCTGTGAAACATTTCCTCTGCTCCCCTCCCTTTCCCATAAAAAGCCATAAATGCCACTTAAATCACTATTGTTCCCCATGATTTAATTTCATACCACTACTCAGCAGCTACAGCTATTTACAGCAATCCCCTACTCAGCAGCTACAGCTACAGCAATTTACAGCAAAGTTAAGTGATCACGGATATTTAGGAATTTTTAATGCAGGGAGCTCATCCCCAAATTCAGCATCTCTCCTGGCAGCTGGGGTGTAGATAGGACATGTTTACTTAATGTGCTGGGAGCCCAAATATTTAGTTTGTGGTTTCAGTGACTGAACAATCTGTGCTCGAGGGCTACGTGTGCAACTCAGAGACCTCGGAGGGAGAGCAGGTCTGGGGCTGGAGGTGGAAATGTGCTTGTCAATACCCCAGAGCCCCCCACAGCCACATCTCACCTCCCCTAACACGAGGCTGGAGAGGGCATGGATTAATACAAACAGCCTGCTGATGTCCCTTTGACAGAAAATGTGGGAAACGGAGGTTGCCTGGGATTTATGAACTGGGAAGGCCGTTCCTCATCCTGATTAATGGCGAGCCACGGAGCAAAGCCGAGGCTGCTCGCGAGCCCGCGTGCTCCACGTCAGGTGTCGTGGGAGTGAGAACAGTGGGAGAGCACAGAAAGGTCTCATGACAGTCTGTTAACTAATTTTCGTGTGCCAAGTGAAGACGTGTCCTGGAATTTTGCAAAAAAGCTATATTTAGCAGTGCCGAGCGCCTCCAAAGAGAGCTTTGTAAGATGCTGGAACGGGGAGAAAAATACACGCAGGTATAAAAAAACACTCCAAGAAAGCAATAACTTACACAGCTTTAGAGGGATGTCCGACCGTACATTTACTGCCAGCTGGGGACTGAGATGAATATCCAGGAGGCTGATGAACAGCAGGCTGCCCAGCCCTGCACTTCTGCTGGAATACAAGTGCAAAAGCAGCTCCTGCCTGGCTTTTTCCTCCATGGATTTCCAGAGGTTTTACTGTGGGGAGCTGGAGTTTCCCTGGGACACTCCCACATGGCAGATCTCCTTCCAGCGCAGCCTCATTCTCATGCTGAGAAACCTCAGCAGAATCCCAGAGATATGATTTTTTTACGTTTCTCCATATCATTTCTGGCCCGTTTTGGTGAGGTAACATGGATGTGAGGAAGAAGGCAAATCCTCAAATCTTCAGCTGTGTCCAGAGGAGGGCAGGCAAAGGCACCAATGTGCTGCATGATGGAACAGTGAGGTGACACAAGACTTGATGGAGCTGGGGGAGGGCATGGAGAGTCAGTCCTATGAGGAGCAGCTGAGGGATCTGGGAAGGGGCTCAGCCTGGAGCAGAGGAGGCTCAGGAGGGCCCTTCTGGCTCTGCACAACTCCCTGACAGGAGGGGACAGCCGGAGGGGATTGAGCTCTGCTCCCAGGGAACAGGGACAGAAGGAGAGGGAATGGCCTCAGGCTGTGCCAGAGGAGGGTCAGGTTGGGCATCAGGAAGAATTTCATTACTCAAAGGGTTGTCAGGCATTTGGAAGGACTGCCAGGGAAGTGGTGAACTCACCATATCTGGAGGTGTTCAAGAAATGAGCTGGAGGTGACACTCAGTGGTTCAGTTGATATGATGGTGATCAGTCAAAGGTTGGACTCGGAGATCTTGGAGGTCTTTTCTGACCTAAATGATTCCGTGATTGTTTCACCCCATGGTCATCCATGGCTTGGTCCTACAGCTGAAGAGCACGGGGAAGGAATCCTGCATCTTCATGTTGTGTTTTGCCATCCCAAGCTTGTTTATTTGGACACCAGAAAAGGAAGGGGGATTTCAATCCCAAACGACCCTTCAAAATATTCTGGTTGAACCCACCATCACCAGGAAGCGTCATTATCAAAAATCTGCATGACAACAACCAACAATTAACCTGCTGCAATACACACACGTTTCTTTCATAGAGGAGAAAAAAAAAAATGGAGAAAGAGAGGAAAAGGGAAAATAAAGAATAATGCTACAGGATCTCCCCAGTAGCACGCGGGGCACAATCCAGTACTGTACAAGAGCCACGCAGCAGAGGCCCAGAGGACACGCTGTCCCAGCACAAGGGCTGCCAGCATCCTGACAGAATTAGGAAGTCCTCTCTCACAGTTGCCCTGTAGACATGAAATTACACAAAGAAAGACTTCATTAGGATCCCGAACTAAATATAGTCAAGTGAGGAGAGTGGAACATTCAACTTTCACTCTTGGCAAGCAGCACGGCTTTGCAACCTTTAGGATATTGTTTTAACTAAGCTGGAATTCTGCATGGCTGTGATCCTGACAGCTCAGCACCTACCAGGGGTAAAGAAGTAGGAAAATAAAACCTTTACCTGAGAAAACCCTGGAAAATGTATGTGCCCTCATGGCAGAGTTCTTGCCCAGACAAAACTGCTGCTGTCACTGGGAATGACGAGCTGGAAAATTATTGGCGTCAAGGAGAGTTTTTGTATGAGCTCAGATCGTGGGGTATGAGCCAAACTGTTTGCAGCTCCAAAAGTCCTAGAAAATTTTGGGTAAAACAGAAAATAACCAATGCTGAGCCTGTGACAAGCCTTTCTGAACAGTCCAGGTCCACCAGCATCTTCAGGGCTTTAGGTAGCTCCACGTTCTGCAGTGCTTCGGTATCACTGCTCCATCTTCACCTCTGCTGTGGGAATGACCTCCCTGCTGAGGCCTCCAAATGCAACCTCACCAGCTTCAGGAGAAGAACACAGACATGTGAGGAACAGGACCACTTTTGCCAAACAGTCTGAGCATTCAAATGCTCCTGAGGGAGGTAGGACCACCAGTGTCCAAGCTGGCATCACCTGGGGGCCTGGGTCCTGCTTTGTCTTCATGGGGTAAGGTCCTGGCATCAGATGGCACACTGTTTGATGAGAGCACCTATTTGTGGTAGGCAATCCCAGACCCTTTCCCCTGCAGGAATTGGCTCATCAAGGTGCCAGTTCTGCCATCCAGCCTGAGTGTATTTTTGGGGTGTCAGAAACAGGAGCCAGATCCTGATCCTGGCTTCCTTCATTGTTCAGGTGCTTTACTCTTGCACAAATCCAGAGCTCTTGAAGCCAGGGGCATCTTTTTAGGGCTGTCATACTCTGTTTCTGCCTGCTCTGCGCAGGGAACAAGCACAAATACCCAGGTGACAGCAGTGGATCAGCCTTCCCTGCAGGAAAACCAAAGGTACAAGGGTGCCCACTTCAAGCACATAAACTCCCAACACCTCACCTGGTGTTAGGAGTCAGACACATTGAGGCTTTTATTAATGTGGCCTTTGGAATAGTCCCTTTGTTTGTTCTGAATCCCTAATAATATCACCAGTCCCTAACAAAAGGTCAGAAATCCCACACTCATCTGTCATCCTAACAGCATCCATTAAAGAAAATAAAACGCTCCTGAATCCAGCTCATGACGCTGTAAGGGGGGGCAGGAAAAGCCCAGAAAAAAAAGGACCCATTAAGAGGTGGAGTGGGACAGAAAAGGAAAAACATCCAGCCTGAAAATGATCTCTCCACAGCTGCGTAAGTGGGGTGAGGCCTTTGGTGGAAATGACTCCCCTGTGGGGACACTGTGAGATGCAAAACCTTCCCAGGGACATCCCTCCTCATGTGCTGTACATCTCTCTTGTCATGAACAACCTGGAATAGCTTTTTGAAGACATCTCCCATTAAGTGAGCTGCCTCCAAGGGCCGGGGCAATGACCAAGAACAGCTGAACCGGGGCAGTTTCCAACCCAGTGGGAATATCCACAGATAGTAGAAGAAAAGGTGTGTGACCCTGGGAGAGTGTTTGCAGAGTGTCAGTTAAGTAAACCAGGTGGAATAAAATCAGTTTATTCCGATTAACTTTTAGCCTCAGGCATGAATTTGTGCTACCACAAACCTACAGACTCCCCTGCCAAGACCTGGAGCCTGAACATGGCACAGAGCTGCCCTCCCCCTCTCCCAGCTCAGGCTGTGCTCCTGGACCTCAGCTCCAGGGTTGGAGGCTCCCAGGACAGAGCAGTTGGCAGCCAAGACCAGCCAAGGCTGCAGCTTTCGAGACACGTTCCACAAACATCACTGTTTTAGGAAAAACATCAGCAAAGAGCAGTCACGTGTTTCACTCCAGGAGCTGAAGGCGTGAGAAGGGCTTTTTTTAAAAAAAAAAAAAGTCTATTCATTGAAGAAAAGCAATCCAGAAAAGAAACCAAAAAAGGAAGCAGACCCAGTGCAGACCCACCCAGAGAGTCGTGGGGCATCCTGAACAGAAGAGTGGTTTTGGAGCATCACCCCAGCCCACACAGGCATCAGTGCCCACCTCCAGGATGGGTGCTAGGGACTGGCGGGTCTCCTGAGACCAAGGGTTCCCAGGATGGCTTTCCTGCACCCATTCCCAGCCCTGTGCTGGAGCTGTGCCCTCTGCAGCAGGCACAGGGAGCCCTGCTGAGGAAGGAGCCCCTGCCTTCCACTGGTACCAGTGCAATTATTTCCTAAAGGCCACTGGTTTTCCTGCTGCCAGAATGGAGCACGTCTGATCCCCTTCTATAACTCTGCCTAAAGCAGTCCCTTGTCGTCTATGGACCTCTGCATTTTTAGTTTTCTGCATTAAAACTGACCCTCTGCAAGAGGCAGACTCCCCAGCATGGTGGCAGGTAAGGCAGGAAAAAGACATTTTACAGCATGGATTCATGCTCAGAACAAATCCAAAGACATGGAAGAGCTGATGTGTGGAAGCAGGGATGCCCAGCCCCAGAGTGGAGGCACCATCACCCATATTCCCAACCAACCCTGCTGTTTGCCCCAGGGTAGCAGTGTCTGGGGGAGAGCAGGGAGCTCCCAGGCCACCTCCATTCCCAACTTTTGCTGCTCTGTGGCTCCTGGGTGGCAGCAGGATGTTCCAGTGACAGCTGCAATCACAGCACCAGAAGGGACAGAGTGATGCCTGGCTTCTGCATCTTCCATCTGTGCCAGCTCTCCAGCATTTATCACCCCCTTTCTCTCTGCCCCAGATCCTTCTCATGAGCCCAGGCCGAGATCCTCACCAGGAAAGTCCTCTGGAACTGGGAAAAGAGGTAGAAGGGTCCAAAAGAAACACCAGATGTACCAAGCAGTGAAAATGAGCCCTGCCACTGTGCAAGAAGGCACAGGCTTGTATAACATGATATATACTGTACATACTGAGAGAAAGAATATACTTCTCACTGTAAAATGTTTTACATGCTAACCATCAGGCATACACCAACTCAATGGATGCTGGCACTTTACATAAATATATGATGATGCAGTGCTATATGTAATAAAAATCTGGAGCCCAAAATATGGAAGCAATTCAAGAAAACAGATCTCACATTTTTGCCTTTGTTACAGTTCGATTCTGACATGCTCTGATTAAAATTCAACATCTGCATGCGTTTAAAATTAAAATATATAGGTATTCATGTTCTCCTCCTTCCACAATGTTTTACTGCTGCCTTTTTCTTCTTAAATATTAAAAACATTACATTATTTTATTTCAGATGTCTCAATACATTACACATCACCCTTTCACCTCAGAGCTTTGGTTCAAATCCAGCTCTTCGCCGGGGAAATAGAAAACATCTGAAAATATTTAGTAGTCTCATCTCAGTGTCTAATCACAGTCTGCTCTGACATGACAAAACACAACAAACAAACTGGCTTGCCACAGATGAAAAATGTTTACACAAAAATACTCAGGAGTGTAAGAATGAATAAAGACATCTCTAACTGCATTAAAGCCCTTGTTGTTAAGTACTAAAAAATAGTTTGCAGATAATCTGAGCTGCACCTGCCCCTCTGGAAAGAAAAAAAAAAAAAAAAGACAA
>WAAG01050839.1:2145-89278 GCA_013390105.1 Tichodroma muraria
AGTGGCGGGACCATAGGCACAAAACTGAAACGCAGGGGGGTCCCTCTTGAACATCAGGAAATGCTTTTTTTATGATGTGGGTGACATGGGTACTGGTTGCCCAGAGAGCATGTGGAGTCTCCACCTTTGCAGGCATTCAAATCCCAGCTGAATGGAATCCTGCTTATTGCTATTTGTTTATCAACTACCCTGATAAGTTTCCAGGTTTTGGGGGAGAAAATTTGCAGTAGAAGATCTTTCCAGTGAGCAGATACCCAAATGTGGCCTCTTTTGGTGCACAATTAATTTATATTGGGATTTTCCTCTCTATATGCATAATTTGCTGAGAATTTACTGAATAAAGCATGATGGTTTGGTCATTTTGTACCTGAAAGTTACAAAAGGAAGGAAGAGTTGTAAGTTTTGTCATAATTCTGAATATTTTCTGCTGAGACTGACATATGGGAGCAAATGCCATCTACCTCAACGCAGCTGAGGTGACATTGCTACAGGACAGCCAAGAAAGAAACACCCTGACCTTGACTTGCTGCCTCCTCAGCCAAGTTTAGTGGCTTCCTGCAACCTTTTCTGGAGCAGGAGAAAAAGTTGGAGATGTTCTCAGGGCCCTTCCAGTTTGGGAAGCCACTGCTGGTCAAGTGAGACACAAAAGCCAGCTAAAAGGGCTACCGGCTGGCAAGAGTAGAGCAACTACATGGTGTTTAGAGATAGATATGATTATGATAATTATTAAAAACCATTTCCCAGAAAAAAATATGCACAGCTTGCATTTATCACCATATGGAATAATATTACCATGGTCTAGGTATACAAATAGTGGCAACCTTGTAGGTGTTTTGCAGTGAAATTTGTTAGCCTGGCGGTCCCACTTTGACTGGAATAATTTTTTTGTGTGACAGTTCCTGGCTTCTTTTTGTTTGGTCTGGTGTATTTAATAGCTTCCTAATTACGCTAGATTAATAAAAGAAAGACGTATTTAAAATCCAAAATAATTCATGTTCAAAGCCTCAGCATTTTCGCAATTTTGCCACGCTCCATCACAGTTTGGGGTCATTTCAATGTTATTCTTCTCAGCTCTCTGAAATGTCACTCACAATGGGTGGAACACTGGGGAATACTGCTAAGGACTTGTCTACATGGGGAAATTTACCACCAGAATGATACTGGTATAATAAGACTGTGGTGTTTCATTGGCATTCACCATGCCACTACTGATACGGCATATTTAAATGACATGGGAACTTTGAAAAACCTCTATTTGATTATGCTATGGAAAACAACTGCATCTTCCTTTTGTGCTTGCTTCTTAAAATAAAAATGATTTTTAGAGGGTGTTTACTGAGTTAAGTAGAAGTGCAGCAAACAAAGTTCATTTTAAAAGATACATGATTCTGAAAATATGCAACTGGTAAGAGAAACAAAAGACAAAAACGTCAATCCAGTCTTCAAGAGTGAGGAAAATCTCACAAGAACGGAATCANCTGAAAGAGCTGGAGAATTAGCAGGCCTTTGGGAAGGGAGTGTGCAACTTCAGACGTGTGGGTGATGGCAGCTTGGGGATCTATTGTCTCTCTTTAAAAGAGGAGGGATTCCAGGAATTAGACTAATTTTAACATAATTATTTGTTTATATTTATAATATTATATTATGTATATATATATATAGGATTATTTGATCCATTCTCTAATGGATCAGCCACCTAGATAAAACCAAAAAAGAATCCAACAGCCAGTAATTGCCTCATCAAGTGAAATACATCCAGCCAAAGTAACCGATTTATGAGCAACAGACCTCATGGAGAAAGAAAAATGATATTCAGGATAGATCTTGATTCCTGGATGTCATGTATCACATGGCAGGTTCATGACCAAATTTAGAAAATACAGTGACCTGTGGGCAGATGGGTGAATGGCTAACTGGAAAGCTGGCCAAAGAAAGCAGGCAATTCTTCACTGCTACACTGCCAGTCTGCACTGATTGCAGAGAATTGAGAGAGATTTAGAGAAATACCAAACTGAGAAACACTTCAAGTGCATTGGTGGGCAGTGCTAGAATTCAGAATTACATTGAATATTTTAGGAATTTATCTGCAAAAATGGAGTAGACTTTGATAAATGCAAGCTCCTACACTTCACAAGCGTGATTGACTGCAGAAATGCAAGGAAGGGAATAACTGTCAAGGGAGCAGTTTGGCAGCAGAGGAGCTGGAGGTTGTAATGATGAATGTATGTCCAGAGCATTACATAAGAGTAATTAAAGCCACACATTCAATGTTAGTATGCAGATATTCAGATAGGATGGTGCTCAGCACTGGAGACCAGTGTTAGGTACCGCATATTCCGGAGGGAGCAGGGGCCAGGGAAGGGCAGCGGGAACAGGCGCAGCAAACACGACCTTCGGAGGAAAAAGTCTCACCGTTATCTTTGTTTCCTCTGAAGAAGAAATAAAAGTAAGGTCAATTCTAAGGCAACTTAAGCAAAAATGGGAGATGTTCCCGTTATCTGGGTGTCCTTTGGAGATCAGAGAAGTCATGGAGGTGTATATCAGATATGGGGAAGAGGAGTTTTCTGCCAGCAAGAGCAGCTGAGCACTGGTCCATGAGAAGGAATCAGGGGGTGGGGTCTGAGATATTCAGAGTGATTTTCTTCCATTCGCAGTATGCTAAGGGTAATAAACCATCACTGCCTTGCCTTGTCATGTCAAACATCTTCAATTTCTCCATGAAATAGGAATTATTTCAAGAGCTTTTTGCAAATTTTGTGCACTTCCACTCTGAAAAGTAAATTCTTCAAATTTTATTTATTTTTAAAGTAAATTTTATGCTTTTTACTTAAAGTAAAGTATCATGCAAAACAATGATTGAAGTTGTGAAGTTTTAGTAGAAATTTTTAGCTTTTGCTGTTTATCTGGGATAGAAACTTCTGCTGGATCAAACTCTCTTCTGTTTGTGCATTTTAATAAACTGGTTTGGAATGGTTTTTTAACACACAAAATAGCTTAATTAAGTATTACTAGGCTAACAGAAGAAAATTGAAAGTACCTGTTCTTAGTCACACATCATGTTTATTGTACTAAACTAGCCTCTTTAATTTGTGCTTTTATGTGACATTTTAAAATGTCAATTTGCCATTAAGATAACATAATAATTAAAATACACGTTCAGAGTTTGGCCATGTAAATATGTAATGCAGTAAGAAAATATTTACACTTAAATGAAATTCAAATAAACGCAAAATAAAATTTTTAGCTTCCAAATTACATTCTTACATCACAATGCTGATTTTCTTTTAAAAAGGAAATTTCACTGAACTGGCTATGATTTCGCTTGCAGTTATTTACAGTCAAAGCAACATTTTGCTAAGCAATATACATTTTCTGACCATTTCTGCTTCTAGTAGACATGAGCCATATGTATGAACAGTTAGCCTTTGGTACATTTTAATCACAAATACTACATTTTAATCATATCCTTTATATTCTTGAATTTATTAAATCTCTATATACTGTACTTGGTAAGCATTAGATGACTGTTTCCATTTATTTTGCAGCTTCCCGGAGTTGCCGAAAAGCCCATTTTTACCTACTGACTTTTTATTTCAGTATTTATACTGATTGGCAAGCTGACTTTAAAAATACAGACTGGGCATAGTTTCATAAAGGAAGAGAACATGTGTTCTCATCAATTAGACTGTTTGCAAATTTCTTCCACCTCTGTGTGTATATATAGGTGTGTATGGGTTTGCAAATAGTCAGGAAAAGATAGCCCTTTTTAGCAGCTGAAATAGCAAAAACGGAACAAAAATGATTCTGCAGGGAGCAGAAGACAAACCCTGAACCCTGCAGTTAAGTCTTACTCAGTGAATAGTGTCCCAATACCTTGTCTGCAGTGGAAAGGGCTTCACAAATAAAATACAGATGTTCAGCATTCAGTAAGAACATATTTTCTCGCAGTACCAGCTCTTGCTGCTTGGGTTTATTGAGGAAATTAAGAGGGAAGATGATGATGGGGTCTGATAGAGGGAGAGGACTCCCAGGGTGCCTGGGAAAGTGCTGGAAAATGCCTGTCTTTTCTGCTAGCAAATTCTGTGTCCCCACACCACTGACTTGAATGAGAAAGTAAAGCCAAATCCGTTGCATCACTTCATTTCTGCTGGTTTCTGAACTGATTTACAAGAAAATATGTCAATTACTTGCAAGAAATATTATCACATGTTATACTGATTAATTCCACTCAGGATTTTTCCAGGAGTCCTTACACAAACCACCTCCCTACTGACTCGATCTGCAGGATCAAGTCCAAAATAAGGTCTGACTAACACTTTTTTCCCCTCTGGCCTCCAGGTGAAATGTCAATGAATTTTAATCAAGTTATTACAAGTAAGAAATTAAATCTGCAGTTATGGTACAGAGAAAAATTTGTTTCAAAATCAGAACTTCCTGAATAACTTCAAAAGGATTGGGCTCCTTAAACAGAGGAAAAAACCCACCAGTATCCTGCTTCTCTTACAGTTTAGGGCTCTGCTCAAAGGCACAGCAAACAATCTTTACCAGAAGACCTCCCAGGACCTCTGACTTTCCATTCCATTTAAGCCCTTCATTGGAAACCCTCAGGACAGACATTTTGTGCTCTCTCTGTCACTGGCTCCCAGGAACAACATTATGTAAACGATGCCTTGAACTATGTTAGCAGCACTATGAAAAAAATGATGTGATTCAGCTTGTTTGGTCAAGGAAAGATAGTGCAAAGTTCCTGAGCAGTAGTGTTACAGGGTGATAACTCAGTGAAATTGAAGCATTTAATCCATGAAGGATAATTAATAGCACCACTGGTTACTGATTCTTGTTTTTCTCGTTGTTCCAGGTGGATTATACTTTGAAGGGTAGCAGGCATTTAAACAATGTGGATTAACATTACACATCACTAAAATCTAAGCCTTAGATATGATGAACTGGGAAAAATCTCCCAATTGTTGTTTACATTATTAATGTTGGTAGCTAGATCTAGGGTAACTAACCCTAATTTCAATATGAATTTTTACTTATGCAACCACTTATGTTCACACCTTATAATCTCTCTTATATTTTGCCAATTCAAGGAAGAAATATTATGCATATCATATATGTATGGCATGATTTAACTTTTTAATATAAAGGCAGTGTATAACTATTTGCAAAACTCTTTCTGAAGGTTGAAATAATGACAAATTATAATTATTTCCCAGGAGTACTTTCTTTTTTCTTCTAGAAATATTTATAACATAATCCCAGATGGCCAAAATCATGCTTTCCTTACATGCAATTCCATTTATCACAGAAGCACTTGCAGTGTTTCAGTGGTAAGAGTGGTCCAGCTGGGAACTTACAAGGGTGATGGACAGAAAAACCCTGCAAGGTCTGGGGCTGAGGTCTTTCACTTGATACTCACTTTTTATAAGGTATCATGGTAGAATCATGGAATAAATAAGGCTGAAAGGGACCTTGGGAGGTCATTTAGTCCAGTGCCCTGACTGAAACATGGAAAGATATAAGACAGCAGCCTATCTCCAAGGAAACATAAGAGCAAGGATCTCTGCCCCATACTTCATTGCCCATGACCTCAAATTATTATCAGCAACCTGACAGAGGGTTTTGGCAAGTGGCTGATTCACCACTGAGATCTCCAGGCTCATTATAAATATTAAGTGGGTGCTGAGTACCCACTGTATCTTCTCAATTGCTAGAGCCACAATTCAGACTGAGGGACATTTTATGGATGATGAAAGACTCCTTTAAACCACACAAATTCCCTGTACATTACACCCTTATGCTTTCTTTTCTTTGAAAAGTCTCCAGGCATCTAATACTCAAACATGGAGACCCAATGCTTTGCCTTGCATCTGGCCCATCAACTGTGTTGTGCCCACATTGGAGAAGCTGAAAAGCCCTTCTTAGCCCTGCTTTGTATTTAATTTATATGTATATGGACCCTTTGGGGTCTTCTCCAGAGGTGGACATTAGTATCTAGGATTGTGGAGGCAAGATAGTTTGTGATTTCTACCAGGTATTTCTTTATACGTACAAAGACCACACTGTCCCTTCTGCAGTATTGTTGCTGTGAGAACTTCTCTAAGGACTCTTGTCTTCAGCAGTTCAGAGTCTTTTTTGAGGCCCAGGCAGAGCCTGCTCTCTGCTCCCCTATGTATTACTTGAATCACACTTTGTTCACCTGTCTTAAAAAGCTCATTGCTGACTTGCAACCATCCATCCAGGCAATTCCTGTCTGCCTGTAACAATAAGCTACTCTCCTTGTTTACCACTCTACCAATCTTAATGTTATTGGTGAGTTGTACTGGATTTTAGTTTATCATCTGTACTGAAGATAAAAATTGAAAAGTGCTCCTCCCTGTAAGCCCTCTCTTCTAGCAGTGGCCATCCTTCATATTTCTCCAAAAACACTGGAATTTAGGCCCTGTTATTAATGCCTGACACCTGCTCTGCTTGTCATACGTTCTTTCTAAAGGAGTTCAAAGCGCAGCTTTAAAGTAAAGGCAAAACAAAGCTCTTTAGATTTTGAACCACAAATAGCAAGTAGCCCAAAGTTACAGAAACAAATATTTTTGAGCAGCAGGAATGGAAATGTCTCTCTGTTGTATTCACCTGTGCTCAGGGTTCTGCTTGTGCCTTTTTATGTCTGGTAGTATCCCTAAAGCTGTACAGTAAATTCCTTTTAATGATGGCTTGAAATGTTTGATATTATCTAATGTTTTATGAGAAACACCCAGATCAGAATACAAGTCTCGGAAGGTTTTAAAAAAAAAAAAAAGAAAAAAATGAGACAGAGCTTTTAAGTTTAGGTTTTCAGACTGCATTGGAATAATTTCTCTTAGAGATGTGCATTGTGGCTTTAAGGTTTTGAAATTATGGCATCTAGCTTCAAGGTACTCTTGACGTTTGCCAGAGCATCCTCATCACCATGTAAGCTATTTCTTCTCGTCTTCCTGTAACACTGAGGAGAGAGGAATACACAGTATTTTTATTTCCACAGGTGTGTCTCTGCTTGCTGGGCTCGGTGCTTGTGGCACAAGAGTGCCCCGTACGGTTTCATCCACCGGCATGTCTCCCTGTGGGTGCAGAGCACACTCCCGAGGCTCTCCTTGCTGGTGGGACTGGAACGATCTGAATTTCAGCTGGGCATTAGCTGCAATACAAGTGAGACACTGCTGCAGAGGGACAGATTTGCTGAAAATTAACTGCAGATACTACAGAGGGTGCCCTCAATGAGGTGCAGGATCCCCTCGCCTACAGCTTACACTGCCCCGCAGCCCCTCCCCACAGCTATGGGTGAAACATCTCAGCACAGGAGCTAGGCTCAGGGAAAGCACACATCCTTGTGGCCTCTGGGCACTTCCCAGTCTCCATGTGCTCTTCCTCGCAGCCAGCCTGGGGGAAGAGGCAGAACTGGCTAATATCCCAGCTGTGAAGACAGGGCCGGGACACCTTGGGACTACGCAGCTCTCCTAAGGGTCTGGTGTGCACTCAAGTGCCACGGGGGCGTGTCCCAAATCCTGGCACACTGGCAAGGTCAGAAGGCCCCGCAAACCAAAGGAGTCCTGGCTTGTAGGCACGCTGTTGTTTCTGGTCCTAGATTAGCACTGCAGTATTATTTAAATTCAGTGCTTTCTGGAAATGTAGCTTTTGCTAACGATTATTTTGCCAGAAGAGTTCCCTTTAGCGCTTTACCTTTTATGGGGATGCGTTCCTATCCCTTTTGGAGCGCACCAGCTCCTGAGGGTGGACCAAATCTCCTACTAAGCAACGTATTTGCCTGACACTTCTAACTGCCCCGTGCATGCCTCGTGCTTGCTGCCTGCACTCAAGCACAAAACTCAAGCCAAAGCCACAGGCTGCTGCCCCCTGATTAACCAAAAGACTGTGAGTGGTGGCTTTGGCTGAGCAGGATCTACTGAAAGAAAGACCAAAGCCTCGCAAAGCCCAACAGCTTTCCTTGTATCCCTGCTTGTCAGCGGAGGGGTGGATGCGAGCGCGGTGCGTGCGCTGCGAAGGAGGTGAACCCTGCCACTCTGCCCCGTGCAGGGGTGTGTGTGCAGTTGTCCTGCAAAGCAAACGTGTGCTCTGATAACGCAGAGCTAATGTGATTTATGGGGCTCCAGCAATGAGTGTTCAGCCTAAGATGTAAATTCAATAAATGGGGAGGGGGGAAATACATACATACATACATACATACATACATACATACATACATATATATGCATTTCTTTTGGCTTCCACTCTTGCTTATCTCAAGCCAGTTAAAAGAAATAAAATCCCCAAGTTTCTATTGGACTTTGGATGAAGCAGAGACAGCATATTTTCCCTGTCTCTCCTGAAGCATCACACCCCACTTCGGGAACTTCATTTATATGCACATCATATTCAATCTGACTGACTCCTACTGTACCTTTGAACAGATCCAATCAGATACCCATATGCATGTAAATGAGGTTCCCAGAGCTACGCTCTCTGTGCCGAGGAAGAGGAGTTAAAGAGCAGCTCTTCTTGAAACTTGTTACGGTGACAATCTCATCCTACAAAACACAATAAAGCCTTCCCCATCCCCCCAGTCCTGTTCCCCAGCCTTTTGCTTTTCTCTCTGCCACACATGTCAGGAGAATGCCCTGTAACTCACTTTTCCAGGCTGAGGTAATTTATTTAAACATGGATTATTTGAAAAAAAAATGGGAAGGGATACAGGGTTTGATTTTAATCCCTGCTAACACAGAGGAAAGAATACTCGTGTCACAACTCAGTGAGTGTAAAAATTAAAAAAGGCTGAGACTATTGTTTGAAAACAGGCAAAATAATTAAAATTATTATGGAATAATCACATATCACACAACAACCTCCCACTCTTCTGAGCAACAATCCAAAACAGCTCCTCCAAAGCAGGCCCAGGGGCAGAGGTTCTGTATATCATTCAAAGACCATCTGTCATTCAATTCCTGTAGCCCCTTTCCGCTATTCTAAGGGCAGGCTGAAATTTAGTCCTGGCATTTCTTTTTCCATTTGCTAACAAACAGCAGTGATGGCAGATAAATATGGCAAACAATAGGTGTTTGTAATGAACTGGAAAGGGATATGGATTTTTGGAACCGGCACCAAGAAGTTCCCGGTCCCGCGTGATGCTCTGGGGACCCCCAAAGCCTGGTTCTGCCATGTGGCTGCACAGACAGACATCTGCAGGCTGTGTTAGGCTTTCAAGAATTCAGCCAACCTGCTAAGGGGCTGATTTGAATAAGATCAAATTTAAGGAAAAAAAGGAAAAAAGGAAAGACTGAAAGCTAATTCCGTTCCAGGGTAGGATAAAGAGGTACACAAAAGGATCATGGATATACAGCACAAGCAGTGCAGAAAGCCCCCTGTTCTAACAATAATCTCTATTTATTTTTATTCTCTGCTTTTCTTAACTCGTTCAGCATTTCCCATTGTTTCACATAAGGGAAAAGCAGCAATGGAGCCTGCTTTTATGCTGTTCTTTGGGAAGTCACGCGTGTTAAATGCTATTTGAGCCAATGCTCATTTTATATTTATTTATTATTTGGAGACTGAAAATGAGGTGTGATTGTGCAGAGTCGAAGCCAAGTGACAGAATTACTGCTGCACACCCCTTGAATCAATACCGTTTCTTTTCACAAATTAACTCTCTGGGAAGTACTCAGTTGCTCAGAGTGATGCAAGGACACTGCTGGAGAGGAAGGAGGATGTGGGACCATGGTTCCTTACCTCTGTTCTGCCTCTGAGGAGCCACCTGGGCAACAGGAATGCCTTCATTATGTGCAACAAATGAGATGGAGGGGCAAATAATGAAAAGGTGCAGCTGGGCTGTTGAAGTTTCGAGTGTTGGGAGGACACACTTCAACACCCAACCCAGCAGCAAGGAGTCTTTGTTTTCCTGCGTTAATTTACTGGTTTGTGAGGAAGCCATGCAAAGGGCTGAATGGCCCTTGTTTGGGACCCAGACCAAGACTGAGGTGGGCCACAGCCCAGAGCAGTTCTGGATTCATCTGGACGTAGCTTGCAACCCATTTCTCCCTAGAGGGAATTACCAGGAAATCTGTAACAGATCACACAGGACTAGGATATGACGGTCTGTGTCCCTATCATCTTGATGCTTGGCTGTGACATCCTGCCCTGTCTGGAAAGGAAAGGGCATTCCTGTATGGCACAAAGTGCCATAGCCCGCAGCTGGGCTTCCCAGGGCATGGGCAAGGCTGAGCTGCACTGGGTGGGTGGATGGGTGGGAGAGAGGAGGCTGTCTTCACACCCTCGTCCACCACAAGCATGGGGGGAGGGAAAAGGGAGCCCAGCCTGACTCCCTGTGCTCTGCAGCACTGCAGGAAGGAAAGGCCAGGTGAGGATTTGGTCACTTGCAGCCTCCATCTGTTGCCCTTTCCACCAGTGCCTGGGCTGGTCCAGCTGTTACCATCACCCTGTAAATCCTTCCATGGGGGCTCAGCCACCTGCACTGGCTCTGCCTTTATCCCACACAGAGGTCAAGGGCCAGCTCCAGTGGCCTGCCCCAGGTGGGGTGAACCAAAAAAGCTTGAAAACAGAGGAATTTTTGAAATTTTTGCAATTGTCACCCTTTTGCAATAATTTTCTTGCACACTTAAATAAACCAAGCTTTTTCCTGCATATTGGGAAGGGAGAGCATGACTCCTTTGATGTTGCTTCTGTTTTCAGAAGCTAAGAAGTCTTGGTTACAATGGGAAACAATAGAGGGAGACCAAGTATTTACACAGATACAATCTGGGTGTAGTAAAAAACTGGACTAGTTTTCAATTTTAATATAGATCCTAAGCAAGCCTTCTAATAGCTCTCTTTTGGTGTCTCTAACTATAAAGTATGGATAATTCTTAACAACAGGTGTGCTATCAGGCTTAATTAATTAATGTAATGTAATTAATGAGAACTTGAAAGCAAGGTGACATGAAATGCAAACTAACGCTATAGCAATCAGTCACTTTTTCCAAGTTGATTGTCTTTGCTACCACTAAAATGCTCCTCTAGAAGAGCTTGTAGCTGTTTGTTTCAAAGTGGAAAATGGTAAGCAGCATATGGAAAACAATATGCTCTTAATATTGCACTTTGCAAAGAACCAATGACTCTGTTAGATGGTTTGCAGATGACTGAGAGAGGACCCTGACCTCCAGAGCTTTCCATACTGCTTTTTTATAGCTTTTGCCCAGGACAAGAAAAAGAAAAGACTAGATATTTCTCAGAGTTGGGACAAGGAGTACACAGCTACACTGGAAAATAATATTTTTAAGCTGAACTTTGCTGAATACTTCACTTTCTATGGATGCCTTGGCCTCTTTTATACAAGTTAGACAGTCAGATCCTCGGAGAAATTCTTTCTCCAAAGAATTAAGAAAATGAAATTAATTTGATCAGGGGAAGTGCAGATTGGATATTAGGAATATTAGGATAGTGTTGTTCACCAAACAGGTCATCAGTCACTGGAACAGCCTCCCCAGGGAAGTAGTCATGGCATCAAGCCTATCAGAGTTCAAGGAACATCTGGATGACATTCTTAGTTATATGATTTAGCTTTAGGTAGCCCTGTGCCCTTACAACTGGAGATATTCTATGACTCTATGATTAGGCTTTATATTTCCGTCAGGAAGAGCTGAATGCTAGGAAAAAGATGGTGACATCATAGAAAAAGATTGTGTTAGACATTTGGATTAGAAATCATGACTGGAGCTATGAAATTTGTTGAAGACAAGACTGTGGGGCTCCAGATGAGCTAGGATCAATGTGTAGCAATGTGGAACAATGTGCCAGTGGCTCTGTCAGATCCACTTTCAATCGCTCCCCACGCGACATCGTCATTTCACAAAATTATCTGAGTATGCCTGTGGCTTCTCAGCAAAAGGAAGAAAGGCCATACACCAAGAAAGGACAGCACCAGTATGTCTGTGTTGTCTATTCATCAGTCAGTCCTGCTGGTTTTCATGGGGAAAACCTTGTAGATATCTGATGGTAGACAGCAACATATTTGTGTACAGAGCATGGTATGAATAAACTGATAAAACACCTTGTTTTCCCTAATCTTCTGCATTACTTCAAGAGAATAACAACCTATTTCTACTCACCTATGCTAAATGAGCAAGAGATGAAACTTCCTCAACAAGTCCTCTGGACCATCTCAATACCTCATGATCATTTTCAAAGGGTATAATTAACATGAGATTTTTTTCCTGCCTTGTGAGCCATAAATTTATAGGGAGCCCCTCTGAAAGACTGACTGCTTTTGTGAGGCCTCAGATGAAGTCAATCAAGCCAACCAGTAAAAAATCCAAACTCCAATTAATTCCATCCCTGAGGACCATGTTTGCTATCGAACTGCTAGGGGTGTGGGCTATCTCATTCCTGGATGGAGAGGGCCTGTGTTGGACAAGGGGCATTTTTCAGTCCACAGCTTGAGTATCCGTATGTGCTCTCTAAGGAGGAGGAGTGTGCCATACAGGCCCTTAGAAAATGATAAATAAATAGCTGAGGGGCTAGTTTCATTTTTTCCTCACTTGCTGCCCTCTCTACTTGCTACATTCAATTATTTTTGGAAGCTGCATAATAAGCAAAATTGTACATTTCAGTGTTCCCAGACCAGATTAGAGAGGATTAAGCATCAAGGGGTGGCAGCTGGTCAGTTTATTCCACATTTTTAACGTGGAAATGTTTCTAAATTAAAAAAAGGAAAAGTGGGAGGTGGTAGCAAACTCAGACTCTTGCATCTGCTCTCCAGAAAACCAGCACATCCATGGGGAGGGGATGAAGGGAATGGATGATAGGGCAACTTCATGGAGCTGGTATGGGTAAGAGGCCAGGCTGAGGCATTCACAGCAGATCTAAAACCGGCATAGTTTTAGTCAGGGGCCATAGGGGGCCCTGGTGAACACCAGGGCTGTCAAGATATTGGTGCTGAGTGTTGTGCTTGCACACAGCAATGTGGTGGTGGCAGCAGTGGCAGTGGCACCGCAGACCCTCCAGGACGGGATGCTCAGCCTCGGAGCTCACTCGCTCCCTGACCTCTCGTTGGAGACCGGCCACATGAGTGTCAATTAGTGCTAATTGTGAGGGGTTTCGTTTGTCATGTGGCCACCTGTCCTCCAGGAGCCAGGCTGAGACCCCTGGCAGCCTGTAATGAGCAGCTGTCAGCCTCCAGCCACGCTCACGCTCGCGTGCCCAGGGCTGCATCCGAACGTACCTCAAGGTGAAGGCGTGCGGACCTTGTTCCTGGGAAATATCTGTGTCATCCCCATCATGTCTTAAGTGTAACCTATATTTTAAGGGAATAGAAATGTGTCTTGGATTTTTTTTTTTTTGCTAATTAAATTACACCCACCTCTGTAATTCCAAGATGTGCATTAAAGAGTGTAATTAAATGAAAGCTCAAGTCACTAATTAGAACAATTCTTGAAGGGATACATTCTCCCAGTGATAATCGTGTAACCTCTATGTGTGAGTGATATGCTTAGTGGCATTGCAAAATATGTGGTCACCCTTATACAAGACTTTTCTGTAACAACAAAAAAAATACAGAAGAAAATTTCAGAGGTCAATCTGATTTCATCACTGTGTTCTTTGCTGAAAAGCTTTGTTTGGCAGTGTATCTTCTGAAGCACCCCAGTAGGAACACAGCCATTGATGTGTGGATTGAGGGTTAATGTCAGCGTGGGAAACCTTGACATAAAATCCTGCAATGTGCTGAGGAAGATCTAGTGCTGCAGCCCCAGGTATGGTAATTCCCAGCACTCCTTCTTCCCCCTGTCTTTCCTGTGAGGCTCTACTGCCTTTATATCTCCTCCTGGTTCTGCAAATATCCTTTAAATGATTTCCAAAAACAATCCTATAACCAAAATCTCTGTGTGTCTGTGTGTGTGTACATATAAGCAAGGCTCTCTGATGCCCATTGTAATCCTCCTATTTTGAAGCAGAGGTGCAGCAAAAATGTGGCTGTGGCCCATCTTAGGGGCTGGCAATAACACACTAAGGTTTTCCACTATTCCTAATTGTGTGGGCATCCAAAAGTCCTGCATAGTATTTTTCAAGTCCTGCTTCCCAGCCATGCGTGAGGGGACATGACTGTTTTGCTCCACTTTTGTGTTGCTCTGGGGCACTGAGGAGCTGAACGTACGTGAAAGTGGAGGCAGTAGCTGGTCTGTAGTTTCCCCATGAAATTTTAGGGCATGTCTGGGTAACACTGTTCCAGAAATGTGAAGGAAAATTTTGGCAGTCAGATGAGGTAGAAATGTCTGTGGATAGGTGTGGACGAGACACTGACCTGACGGTCCTAGACGCTGGGAATCGATCACCTTGGCAGAGGAGGCGATGGCACACGGTGAAACTCGGCTTACAGACAGGGAATATGGGCTGCATCCGTTATGCGGGGTAGCCGTCTCTCTGGGACCGTGTTCAGAGGGGAAAAAAAGAGCATCTCTCTGCCTTTGCTTTTTTTCCAGCAGCATGCCAAGAATAGCTCTGCAGGGACTGAGCAGAGGAAAGCTGATTACACCTTTTGATTGATGGTGCCTTACACATTTAAGAGCGATTTCATACAGGAGCCTGATTTACTTGTGCATCAGTTCTAGAGAAGGGCCCAGAGCAAAGCCCTGGATTCAGACACCTCAAGCTTTTAGGAAATTCAGAAGGGGATCTGAATTTTCATGTATAAATTGTCTTGCGCCAATTCTTCCTTTAACTGTGAATCTACTTTCTCCTTCTATTCTTTGCTTCCTAAGGCCCCTTCCTAATAAACCATCTCCAGAGTAATTCAGGATGCTGAAGCCATCGATCACCCTGTAAATCTCGCAGGGCTGAGCACCATCCAGCCCTGTGTGACTCACACTGCTTGGACCGAGGCCATGCCCTCCGGCTGGCACAGAATGCCCTGGACAGAGAAGCAAGCTTTGTCCACGGATGGTATCCCTTACCTGCAGGAGTGCACACTGAACCTCAGTGCAAGGACTACAGCTGCAATGGATTTCTGGATTTGTTATTTGTAAGGCATCTATGGCATTGCCTTTACTGTAAAATGCAAGGTGATTTCAAATGACAGAAACTAGAGACACTTTGTGACATGCAAACACACAAAATTACATGTAGAATTGTGTGTTAGAGTATGTAATGAAGACAGCTGCTTTATCTACAGATATATTTTATATATGATTGTTGAAATGAATGCTCTTATACTTAATGTTTACTGTAATGAGCTGCTTGAAATACTTCTTTTTTTTGTCCAGCACGGGCATGGAACCAAGAATTGAAATGAGTATGGAAACTGATGTCTAAAAATAAGAGTGATTATAAAAAGGGTTAAAGTGGGCAGTATTTGCCGTCTCATTTATCACAGTTGCTATCTTTGCACAGCATAATAAACACAAGCTTTAATCCTATTAATAGTAACACTTGTGCAGTAATGTGCATTGCTGGATGCCAGTCCTTTTACAAAATACTCCCCCCATGAATGCAATGAGGCTGGTTGCCAACCCTTTATCTGTGATGGCTGTAAGGCTGGTGAAGTAACTTATCTACTCACTGTATATTTTCTGTCCCTTTGCTGTGGTGGATTTTTCACTTTCCTTGACAAACTTGTAAGAACATCAATCCCCCACTGCCTTCCTTGTCCCAGCTACCTGCATTTTCCAGTGTCTGTTGTCATCTGCAACTCAAACTCTGTTTGGAGGCAGACACCATCCTTTTAAGTATACCTAGCCTTTTAGAAGCAAAAGCTACTGGGAATTTTAAGAAAGAGCAGTTTTATATCAGTTTTTCAAATGAAATGTATTGAATTAAATGACCTGCTTTTCTCCAAAGCTGCTGAGTTTCCATATTTGAAGCTGATGGAAACCATGGTAGCTTAGAGACCTCAGATAAGCAGCCAAAACATAACATGGTCTGTAATTTTTCTAGTCTTATTGTGGGGTTACTAACTTTCCCCCAAATTCAAATCTCTCTGAGCTAAAGCAAAGCCTGAGAAAGAAACTGTGTTTTATTCAGTTTAGATGAGAATTTGGAAGGTTGGTAGAAAAGATACCTTCAGTAAGATGCAAGATAATCAAAGTCTGGGTAAATATTTCATCCTTCAGAGGTTACTAGCAGATGACTGCTGAAAAAAACATATGGAAAGGAAAATATTTCTAGAAATCCAAACCCCTCACCTACAGTATTGCATCAGCAATATGGCCTGACTCAAGTTGCTGGAAGGTCCAGGCATGGGCTGGGACATCGTGGCTACAAAAGCACTGAAGAAGAAGAGAGTTTCTGTCCTGAGCTACAACATATAAAAAGAAGACCAGGAGACACACAGGTACAGATAGACACAGGACCAGCAATTCTGGTCATCAAGAAAAACAGAGGTGCTGGAAATCAGGTTTTGTGATGCTGCATTTGAAATGGAGGTGGAATAATGAAAACAAACACCTGGTTGCTTATCCATACAGAGCTCCTTTTCTTCTCTTGCACCAGCATCCTCAGAAACCAAGTGGATCTGGGCAGGATTGACAATTACAGGACATTTTTGTATCAATGTCACTTGTAAGGACACCTAAGGATAGCGCTGGCAAGGAACAAGGAGATAGCTATGGGCAAAGACTGGTATATTTGGCAAGTAGGAGAAGCAGTAGGAGGATGCAGGAGGAGGAAGAGGAGCAACCAAACTCAGGAGGTACTGACTATAGTCATGAGAATAGGGCACATACTCTCTGAAAGTCTTGGGAGGAAAGACAGGGATTTATCACTTGCATGCATCAAAGGAACTGCATAGATCAGAGAGGATGAAAATAAAAAAGTAATCTTGTAAATATATGTGTTGCAAAAATACTTCAGGTAAGGGGGCGAACAAGGCTTTATTGCACTCCTCTACACTGTGAAGTGCTCCTTTTCCAAATCCATGTGCTTTCATATGACTCACACATCCTTTAGGTTCTCTTTAATGAGCAAAATCTTGCACCACAGACAGATAGTTTCTGAAGCAAGAAGGGTCCATGACCATACTGTGCAGATGTCACTGAAATCAGTGAGAAGTGAAGGCATTTGTCCAAAGGGAGGCTGGGGCTTTCAGCTCCAAAGTACTGAGGTCCTGATCAGGCTTTGTTTGAAAGCTGAGCTCAAATAGCTCCATTTGCTCTTCTTCTTCTTTTTTTTTTTTTTTTTTCCTTCTTTTCCTTCTTTGGCTTCATGTACTGCTTTTAAAACTAAACTGTGGAAAAATTTTAAACATTTGATATGGCATCAAGGAAAGAATAGCTCTGCTGATGGAAGAGAAGCAGTGAGAAAAAAAGAATGTTTTTTTTCTTCTTCTGGACTGAAAATATAATAAAAGCCCAGACCTGGTGTGATGCACTGTTATTCAGCCTGTTTTCTGCTGTGAGATGACAAGTGGGGAGGGTGGGGTGCGGATGGAGTTTCAGCTAATTTCATGAAACTATGCTGATTATCTGAGGTGTCAGATGTATATGTGTCAAGGAGCATTTGAGTCTTTGCTTCTTGTCAGATCATTTTTTAAATCAGGGTGCCTGGGGCCCTTCTCATACGCAAAAACAGGATACAAGCATTCCCCCCCCAAAAGATGATTATCAGTTTTAGAAGTACATTTGTATACTTTCAGAAGTCTGCTTGAAATGTAACCAGGCAACTCATTTGGGGAAGGAAACAAATGTCAGCCCAAACTCAAGGCTGAACTGCAACGCAAGCTTTATAAATTCTGCCTTTGCAAGAAAAGACAGTGGGTCAACTTTTGTGGCCAGGGAAGCTGGTACAAACTGGATTCACTGCTTATATTTACTGAACACTAAAGGTAGGAGATATACATGCTGCCTAGGAAAGGCACAAGTTAAAGTGGAAAGTGATCTACTTGAGCAAATAATTCCTTATTATGGGTATTCTGTGATTTTAGTAGATTATACTCCCCTCTCTCTTGGGTGCTTGGCTTAAAGACTCCTGTAATTTCAGATGGCCAAATTCTGGAGGGCATTAAGTCCAGGTGAGTTTAAAAGTCCAATTCTCAACTGTCCTGCAATGTGCTATTGATGCCTGCATTAGGCATGGTTACAAGGACACTATGTCAGCTTTAAGACTCCTGTTGCAGAAGTGCTTCTCCAAAACTGTTAGCTCAGGCAGGTCTGAGATGTCTCTCCATATGCTCAGCCCTGTGTAGAGGGTGGAAGTGTGCATCCTGCCATTCAGAAATGCTCTGCACTCATTTTCCAAGGGTAAATGAAGATGCATAGGTCCAAACTCTCACAGAAGAAGTTGTTGCAGCTACCTGCTGTGGGCAGGGGCTGGTGGTTTGTGCTATCTGCAAAGAACATTTTTCCCTTGCTTTGATTCACCTGTGAGTTTGCCTAAAGGTGACTCTTGAATGTTCCTCTTTTCCTTCTTGAAAACCTCCGTGATGAAGTAGTATTTTAGACTGTCCTCCATATGCTTGGAGCCAGCATCTCCAAGCTACTAAAATCTACCCAGAAATAGGTATCTTTGAAACACCAGGGCTGCAGCATCTTGGAACTAATGCACTTACAGCAGTTGATATAAATAAGCCTGTTCATTCCCTGTGCATGTGCTCCTCCCCAACTCAGCCCCCACAGGTCTGGGACAGAGCAGGGCGTTGTTCTGCCACTGATAAACCAAGGTGCTGCCTTCAAACTTTGTCCCACGGAGTGTACAGGGTACTGTTGCTGCTCTTAAAAACGCAAAGTTGCCATTTTTTTTGTGTCCTTCCCTACCACCCTCCCTCTGATGTTCTTTGGATGCAGTGGAACTTCTCTCACAGCCACCAGTGGTCCTGCAAGGGTCTGGTCTCAGAGGAAGTTGCGTTGGAAGGGGGAGACAAACCCATGTGAGAAGCACTAAAGGCAGACTTGTTCCCCTGCCGTCTTAGGGGCCCTGCTGTTCATGTGCTGTTAGGAAGGAGCATGAGTGTAGGGGGTCCCCTCCTGTGGTCTGGGTTCTGCCATGCTGCAGAGGTTTGTAGTGGCATGTTCTATTTGGCAGCTCCCTTTTCTCTCACCTGTCTTGCATTGTCAGTGTGTCTTTGTATGGAAAACTGCCAACTTTTCTTTTAAATACTTTTGAGTACTGAAGACCACCCCCCACTTTAAGGATTTTTGCTTGTTAGAGCAACTGCGCTTTCTTATATTTTCTGCTCCCTCAAGGTCTCCTATTTACAGACAATCCATCTTTGGAATGATTCAGGATACAGAAGCAGTTGATCCCTGTATAAAGCTCATGTTTCAGAGTATATGCAGCAAACGTGTATGACTCTAAAGCTGCATTGTCCCGGTACGTGAAATTTTTTTTAATTAAAAAAAAACAGACTTTAGAAAACATCAGGTCTTTTCATTTGGGAACTGGCTGAAAACACCAAAACTGGTTGTTAAAAATGCGGCATTTTCTGAATTTAGAGTTCATTCTGCTTGCTGCGCTTATAGCCTGGAAGATGGACACTTTTTGTATCTTGTCAAAACAGGCATTAAACCATCAATAGAATTTTGTCTTTGTCCACAGCAATACAGCTCCACAAGGGTGGAACCAGACCAGGATTAAAGGCCACACTGCGAGGGCTGGCAGTACCAGCCTGTCCCAAGGTGGTGCAGCCAGACAGAGCAATAGGAGAGGGATGGATCTGGCCGTTGCAGTACCCATCTCCTCGCCCGGGCACCAAAATGCATTCCATGTTTTTCTTTGTCACATGGCTTTCTTTGTCACAAGGGTCAGTTGATACCTGGCTGGTCTTCTCCCTGTGAGGGGACTCACAGCACTGGACAGTCCTGTTCCCTCCTTCATGTATCTCTCTTACCTGGCAAGTATTTGAACCATTAGGTTAGATATTTTATGGAAGAAGAGAGTACTAAATTGCTGTCTATTTTTACAATGATTATTGAAACGACACCTAGACTACCTTTGGATCTGTGATCCAGAGATAATAATCCTTTATCATTTCAGGTAGCCACAAAAAAAAAATAATTTTATTGATCAAAAAACCAAAACTCAAACCCTGCAATATGGAAAGAAACATGGAAATCTTTTACATGGCCACATACCCTTTGGCATTGCTTTCTTGACTTTAACACTGCCAGGGTCATTTATAGAAGAGCCTTTGTGTGACATCTCCATTGAATAATAAGTTTTGACACCACCCCACAATCTTTCTCTTGAAGGAGTGGAAGTAAAATCTCTGTCCACAAAAGGGAAAATACAGTGATCAGAAGTGGCAAAAAACAACATGGATGACATACTTTGTGTGCATGCCATAAGTACCATTTAAACAGTGTAAAATAAACCGCGTTAGTTCATCTGGAAGCAGGACAAACACAGTCTTGACCACTCACAAAAACTATCTGAAAATAGCTTACACTGATGATGATGATGAGAAATAATGATTGTTTTAAAGGTGGCATTTACCTGATTAGTAAATGGAAGGTAGTTGTCACTTGGAATTCTCCAATGAATTATTTAAATGCAAAATATGTATTTATTATAACATGCAATTTTAAATTGGTGTTGATCACTCAATATTGTCCATCAAGTTCTAAAAAATGTGGATTTCTTCTTCAGACCCAAATGTTTGTGCTATACTAATACAGACATCTCAGTTTTAATTAATTAAAAAAGAAACATAAAAGGCTGAGAGAAAGGGTTTTCAGATATTGCATCTTTTAGGAGAAACGAGAAGTGAGAGTTTTAAAGACTCAAGAGAGGTCATTCATTCCAACACAGTAGCATTTTAATTTTTGATAAAACCTTATCTGTGCTGGCTACTGTTACAAAAAATTAGGAAAATACCTTTCTAGAGTAGTAGATGAAGTAAGTGCACAGAAAATGAGTGCACCAGGTAGGAACATTACAACAGCTCCCAAACAAAATCCCACCACTCTGGAGTGGGTGCAAAATTCTCTGTGAGAGCACTGGAACTCAGATTTCCCTTGATGTTTTCCTTTCACACGCAGGAAAAACCTGTTTGGCAGCAGCATTGCAAGTCAATGTGCTGACACAGTGAATCATGGCATGAATTAATTTTGATACTCCTTCTGATACTGTAGTATAATTTAAATTATAAACTATGGGGAACAAGTATTGTGTCTTTTAAAAGGAGCATTCAATATGCTAATGTGTTCAATGAAGAACAGAAACACTCACAGAAATAAATGTCTCCTTTTTTCATATATGCTTTGTCAGATTAGGGATACATTAGCAACAGAATTTCTAATTTCTTTTCACCATGAATTGCTTGTTATAAAGCAATAAAAACACTATTGAGGACCCACTTCACTCCAGCATCTGGGACCCACATGTGTACTGGACAGTAGATCTTCTGATTTCTTTTTTTGGTTTGGTCCTTGCCCATCAACCCTTTTCTGTCCGTCTGGTCAACATCAGTGAACATGTCCCTGCTTAATTATCTCCCAGGCACAATTTATCTACTGAAACTTAGAGATGGCAAAAATCTTACCAGCAGTAAGGCAATTTTACACCTCAGGCATCCAGATCTATTAAACCACATAGGCCAGAAAATTCAGTCTCCAGGAAATTCTTGGTTAGATCCACTAGATAGACAAATTTGGAAAGACTCTTGGAGACCTAAAGGGTTGGGTTGTTTGTTTTCCTTTTAATTTTTCTTTTCCTTGGAAATTACAACTTGTCTATATTCCCAGGGAATTGAGGGAGGTATGGAAACAAGAAATGTTCATATGGTAATGTGATGGTTTGAGACAAGTGATGCTGGTAACCATAATGAAACTTCAGTGTTACATTTATACCCATAGAAATCTGTATGTGTGCATCTGTGGGAGGTGAGGGGGAGAGAGAGGGAAATGCAAAAATACAATTAATTTCAGTAACCTCCACAGGTATCCCCCAGCTGACATCTATATTCCCAGACAACAAGGAATGTGCTGCAGATTAGAGTGATATATAATTTCCTTTGCCTTTGCCAATGCCCCCAGCCCCATACACAAGCACGTAGCTCCTCACCTTCCACAGAGCTCAGTCAGGCTCTGCTGTCTCTCCTCAGTACAGCCTCAAAGACGCTCATTTTCCCCACCACTCCAGCTGTAATTGCTGCTTTCTGCTTCCCCTGCATGATCACCTATTATGCTCTCTTTTCTTACCAGCTTCTTCTCTTGTGTCCCTCTCACAGCCACTGATCCATCTAATTTCTCTCACACCTCCCTGTGTCCCTGCTTACATTAGCCAAATCTGCCATTCCTCCTCAGTGATGCAGAAGAAGTGATGTCCCTGTGCATCAGGTAACCTCAAGCAGCTTTTCTCCCACTTGTCCAAAGCATTCCTGGTTGTGATAGCTCACTTCTGCTTACCTTCATCTACTCTTTTTGCACAATCCTGCACAGACAGTGGATAAACATGTGAAGCGACCTCCTTGTTCAGTAGGGAATCCCCCTCTTCCCTCACCTTCCCACACGAGTATCCATGACTGTGTTATTCTCCAGGTTAAATTGTAAGCCCATCTGAGAAGGCAGCCTTGCCCCTGGGGCATCCCTGAACTACTAAGGCAGAAGTCTCCGACTACTTAGAAACATCAGCAACAGTATTTGCCTCCCCGATTTTAGACATTGTGCTACCCTTGTAAAAACAGATGCTTACCAAATATATGAAATTAAAGCAGCCCCATGGGAAAGAAAGCCGGGAGCACCCCAGGCAGGGAGCCTCCCTGCTGACACCCAATTTGTGCATTAGAGGGTGATAAGCAGGGAGATGCGGTGCGGAGCCATGCCGGTCTCCTGGCGGTTTTGTTGTTGTTGTCGCAACATGGTGGAGAATATCCAGACTTGCCAGTAAGCCAAGGAACAATCTCTTCATATTATGCCAGCTCGAATACTAAACCGGCTTACAGTCACACATCTGCATGATCCTAACCTTCCCTCATTACAAACACAGTAGGGATTTACTTGCACCACACTAGCTGCATGGGGCCAATATTTTTATCCAGCAAAATCACATATTGTTACCTCCATATGTACAGTGGAAACAGCATGAGTAATGGAACCTTTAATCCTCATTTTTCAAAATTAGATTATAGTTTTACCTTCACTTTCTCTTAGTTTTTAAATCTCTCCCAGTGCCCAGCACTGAAGATGCTGCTCCCCCTCTAATCACATTCTTTGGTGGCTCCAGTCATAGCTGGCTGGAAGGGGCTGCCTACACAGAACCAGACCACAGGAGACTGCCTGTATCACCTTCAGTCACCTTCCTTGTGTCCCTTGAAGAATTAGTTTAATCAGAGCAGATAAGTAAAGAAAGTAAATGCGACATAATGTAAAATTAAATTAAAACCTATATGCAACAACAAAGATAGTATTAAGATGTATCCATCATACTTCCATATCTCTGCACTTGCAGATAAACAGAGAGATTTACAAGAGATTTATAAGTTCCTGCCAGAGAGTACCAGAGGCTAGCAATATTGAATTAAGCTGCACATATTTTTCAAAAGCTTTTTGAAAGTAGTACACTCTGCACAGTGCAGTGTTTTGTACCTCCTGCCATGCTCTGAAGTGAAACACATTGCACCATAACACAGTGCATCCAGCTTTAAGGTACAAAGCAAAATCATTGTGTGATCTACTCAGCTGCCTCACACTCCAGTTACATTGGTTTAGCCAGCACAGATGTTCAGCAGTGCTGCCATGTAGTATTCTTGAGGATCTCTCAGTAAATTCCATTTAATCATTGTAAAGTAATTATTCTGCAAACTGCAGTCTTCTAGGAAGAACTAGACATCTTTGCATAACCATGGCAGCGACCATTTTTTGGTCCTCTGTAACAATGGCTAGGACCCTTTCTTTGGCTTGAAAATTGCCGTGTTTATGCTGATAGGAACAGAAAATATTGCTGGAAGCTTTGAATACTGTGCTGAACTGATCTTGAATTAAATGTAAACAAAAGCCACCTGATTGAGGCACCTTCACTAATAGGAATGCTTATATTATCATGCATGAATAATTATTGTTTAAACTGCAAGATGCGGTATGGACCTGCAACAAATACCTGCAGACACCTTTATGCTATTCACTTTAAAAACACTGAATAAAATTACGATCCTCCCCTGTATGTCATATGATCTCTTTCATTCACATGCATATTTATGTATACATATATATATATATATAGTATACATGTGTGCAGCATCACAGTGTCTCAGTGATTTTACCCTTGTCATGTTCAAAAGACCTTGGGATAGAAGTCAGGTTCTTGCCCTAGGTGTGGATTCCTGGCCTCTGCAATTCACTTACAACACAAACATTTAGTCCAGAGACAAACTTTCGCTCTCCCATGCTGCATCAAGAAATCACGTCTACCTCCAGGTCAGAATTACTTCTCCATCTGTGAATGGCAGCTTGAGCCTGTTGAATGTGCTTAGTGCCCTACATCTCTCTGTCCATTCCCTCCAAGGAAAGTTGTCCCCCTCACTGCTGCTTCTCTAGAAAATTGTGCTGACTTCTGACATATTTGAATTTTTCAAACTGTACCTTGTGTTCAAAGTCTGTGCTAGCAAGCCTGTTATTCCTCATGCCTTTGCTCCTCCTAGGCATTTTTGGGTGTTTGAGTGCTTTTTTGGTGTCTGCCAGATCCTCCACAGTGGTGGCTGGCCAGGATCCCAACCTGCCAGAGACTTTGCTCCTTTCTTCCCCCATTTTGTTCTTAACCCCCTGTGCAATTTTCACTCCACTCACCATATCCCTGCCCTCTTCAACCACCTCCACAGAGATCAATCCCTCCCAAGACAGGCAGCACAGGGAAGGCAGCCCCATGGGCAGCAAGCACATCTTTTCCCTTGCCTACAAGCACAAGTGAACATCAGGGTCAAAGCAAAGCCCCAGAACCCTCCAACAACCACAACCTACCTTATGCCACCAGAGGGGAGACAGCTATAAAAAGCCTTTTACCCCACGAGTCGATAGGCATTCACCCAGGATCACCTGTGGATCACTGCTGTAGGATTTGTAAGCTGAGCCCTAATTAACTTAAAAGTCATATAAAAAAAAGGAAAGGAAAGTTGCAGGATTTGAACCAGGAAGCCTCATGAAAGCAGATCGCATATTTAATTTACTCTGTCAGACAATAAGAAGATCAAATGATTTAAACAGTTGATGTGTTGTGAAAACACATCCTGTCGCAGCTGGGATGTGGATGGAGTCCTAATCATTCATTTCCCCTCAGAGTCATTCCCCCTCTCTGTTTGCTGTGACACCATGGAGTTTGGAGTTTAATGTGCTGGTAATTGAAAGATGCTTCTCTCAATATATTTCAAGACAGACTTTTCAAAGAAAGAGACCCATTGTATTTTCAATATGTAAGATAATGCCATTAATTTCTTGTAACCCAGTTTTGTCCTTTGCCTTGTCCCCTCAGTAAATCATCAGCAAGCTTTGTTTACAACTTCAGTTTTTTATTCATATCCTGCTTCAATTTTTTACCCATATCCTGGTTTTCTCCCCCTCCTTTTTACTTTCCTCCAATTCTTTCTGCTTCTCACCATCTTTTCTTTCCCCTTTGAATCCAGCGTCCCGGCAAGTTCAGTGAGCATGCCCTACTCAGTATTATTCATGCAGGTGTCTTACAGGACTCTTTTAAACATGCTGTGAGGAATTGAGTTCACTCTTGGGCAAAGGTTTCTGAGGAAGGTGACTTTTATTACTCAGATGCACTCTGCAGAATACAGATAAATTTCAGGGCTCCCCTCTAACCCTCAGTTCTCTTCTAGCACTCCCAGCACAGAGAGTTATCTTCATTAACAAGTTCAAATCAGTACACACTTGCAGTGGTCAACGAGAGCACGTTTTACTCAGTCTGTGAGATGAGCTAAATGGGTAAGTTCCTTTCCCTGGTCAAAAACATCCTCTTTCCTTAACGGAACAGCTTAATTATTCCTTCTCTCTCCTGGTCCTGGGGGACAGATTATTGAAGACAGATGGGCAGAGAAGTGTGCATACATTAGTGGCTGAGGCTGGATGCAGCCGTTCCGGGGATGGGAGGGCCGACAGCTGCATGGTCACATCCAGACACCCGGGAAATTGCCTGAGCCTAGGGAGCGTGTGTGGAGCACTGGTGACCCCGGGTTGCTCTGACGCCTTCAGCTGGGGGCCCACGGTGGCCCACAGGCCTGCACATGAAATCCTGCACGTCCCTGCAGGCTTGGCCACGGCCACCAGACCTGTGCAGAGATGCAATCACACAGACAGGACTTTTTAAAATGTCACCTCTTTGCATCAGCCTCATGTTCCCCCTTCCTAGTTCCTTTGTGACAGCCTTTCAAAACTGATGTTACTGTTGTCTCTTTTGCTGCCACTAGTTCCTATCCTTCTACAAGCTCTCTGAAGCTGCTTGTCTGGGAAGTGGCATTGCCTTCTCGTGAACAGGGAAGCCAGCAAGGCTGCCATCAGAGCCCGGCTGAGGAGACGAGCACAGATGCTTGATGCTCAATTTCTGCAGGTGGATTTTGGGCTGTGCTGAGTGAAGAAATGTGATACTAATGTTTCATGTTTAAGGACAAATCCAGAATGGTGATAACTATATACTGATCCCTGCTGTGACTGGCAGGACTTCTGCCATTCTAGTCCTAACACCAATATGAAGCCTGTCCTTCAAGTCTGGCAGGTCATTAAGGTGGAGATTTGAAAGTGTCCAGATGATTTAAGAACAGAAATTCCATTAACTGTATGGTTTACCTTCTTTGGCCCATTTATTGCTATTTAAAATTTGTGACACTTTGTGAATGACTTTCTTGGATGGTGTCTTTCTTGAGCAACAGTGGTAACCATCACTTGTGTGCAGCTGAAACAAGGCTTGAGTGACACGAATCACACAAATTCTCCCCACACTGTGTTGGTAACTAGAGTCAGCCACTGCAAAGTCTCTAACTTCAAACGTTCATCAGTCTTGAGGGGGGTCCAGATCTAAGAGCTTGTTTACTTGTGCTGTGAGATTGCTTCAGTGCATCTCTATAGAAGTGCAACTGTGCTTTGATAGTGCAAATGATCAGGATGATGAAAGCGCATATGATCAGGATATTAAGTGCATCCATTGCACTGGTGAGGAGGGCCCAAATGTTTTTCCAGGCTGTGTCTCGGGATCCCACTGGCTCATGACTGAGTGGTGGTGTGTAAGAAATGTACTTCATGTCATCTTGTGTGACATGACTCGATGGATCCTTTACTGAGAAACTCCTTGGGATGGAGGGGACATGCTCCTTCTTGTCTCAATGGGGCACCTAAAACCAGTTTCCCAAGCTGTAACTAGGATTATAACAAAAAGCAACCAAGAGAGCAAATACTCAGAGAGTTAGCTCAGTCAGTAGCAGTGCTCTCTAGCTAGTGAGCAAAGCCAAATACAGATTGTCAGCCCTCCTTTTTATTTTTCCTTTTTTTTTTTTTTATTGAGAGGACCCTATGATAAGTGGTTTCATTAATCCTCCCACAGAGATAGTTAGAAAACTTTGAAATAAAGTCAGCTGCTGGAAACCCTGTCTGGAGTCTGCACGCCCTAATTTGCATTTTGATTTCTGTGATTTAACTGAAGGCACAGGTTGTCACTGCCAAATATCCCTCGCCTACCGAGGGATATACAAGGTAGAACTGCCCAAAGCAGCCTGACTTATGAGGACTGCCACAGCAACACAACCAATGCATCCCTAAACATTTAGTAATAAAAAATCTGTTGTTCTTTAGTCGCCAGGATTTAACAAGCCTAATCCCTAGGAGAGGTGATAAAAATTCATTAATCTAATTAAATACTTCTTATTGCCAAAGTGACTTTGTAGAGGAGCTTTGCTGAAGGATAAGTGCAAAGTAAAATGGAGTCCCAGCAGAGAAACAAACGTTAGACTTCAGCAAGCTGGTACACGCTTCATTAAACTCATAATTATCCTTTGGTTCTAAGTAGCTGATAATATTTAATGAGTATCCAAGATAATTTAAAGAAAATGTTTACTAATGAGGAGCAAACAGTGCTATGGAAAACTGATATCTGGGGTACCATAGCCGTGTATCTTACCTGTATCTTGTGTTCTTGCTTTTGTACAAGTGATTCAAGTGTTCTTTTCAAAAGTGTTTTAGTACTGGCTGGTGCTGGTTTCACTGAGATCCCCTGTGAACTATAAGGCACCCAAGGGAGCAAAGGATGTGCTGGGGAGCAGGCAGTGCTGCAGGGGACAACAGGCAAAATAAACTTGAAGGGCCTGAGCACAGACTGGGGAGTAAGGCTTGGGATCCCTCAGTGATGTCAGGGGGCAGCTTGGCTAGGATTCACCTAAACATTAACTTCTGGGTTCTAAATTGTGATAGAATCTAGTTTTTGACTCCTTGTGGGAGGTTTTTGTGGTCAAGGTGAATGCCCTGCAATCTGTGTAGCTTTTATTATTCAATTTAATAGAAGAATTATTTGACTCCTGACAACCTACATATCATCTGTTGGCAAGTGAAGCAGGATAGCCAGCCAAGCACTGGCCAATTGCTTTCGTCCAATATTCCTTTACAGGGATTGGTTTCTTCTTCTCTTGGGATTTGTGGTTTCCAGACCAGAATACTCTGTATTGGAGATACTGTGCATTTTCTTTGCATTTGCATCCTGCAAAGACGCAGCCATGTACCTTCCTAGGACAGAAGTGTTGATCTGTATTTAAAAGATGTCAGGGAAGAAAATTAACTGTTTTGTGCTGTGATGACGATAAGTAGAAAGTGAATGGGTGATAAGGAAGGATTCACCAGTGGGGAGTGAGCTGAACCCCTACCCAACTCTTGTGAGTGCTTTGCTCCTGCTCTGGGCAGCAGCCTACATCCTCCCTCACAGACCTGGGAGACCTGACACAGCCCCCTCTTGCTGGCTGGCTCCCACTCCTCTTTGCAATCGTGCTGCTTTGGGAGGTCTGTTGTGTTTGCTCCCCCACAGTAGAGTGCCCAGAGTGAGCTGTAGTGACTCAAGTCAGCGTTGTCACACCACAGAATTATTTATTTTATATGCAGCAGCCAGTGTTAAAAGAAATAGCCTGTATTGCCTGTGCCCGGCTTGCAGTCTGCCATTTCCCTTGGGATGAGAGCTAGCCTGATTTGTCACTGATGGATCCATTTCTGGGAGCTGGCATTACTTTTGCTAACACCATGTCCCTCCCTGCTTTCTGAGGTTCTCCAGCTGAAGGGACACAACACTGCCTTAAGATAAGGGTGGTTGTGCCCAGTTTGAACGGGACCAAACTTAATATGTGAGTTTTTGGGTGAATATCAGCTGCTGAGCTCTCTAAAGTCATTGAATGCTTTCCTGCAGTGTGTGGCAAACTCTGATAGCAGCCAACACTTTGAAACCAGATAGTGAACAGCAGGGCAGAAGCAGGCATAAATACAAAATTAATGTAGATATTTCTCACTTTCATCATAGCAGAAAAACAGCCTTGTGTCCTGATGGCGTACGTATATTATTGCAGGTATTTTGGTGCTGGAATGAAAGGAAATGGGGACTGTGTGGATTAGGAGACCACATGCATGTGCCTATTTTATGACTGTGATTATCTTTGTAAGGTGCTTAAATGCTGCAAGTGTAGCATCCTATAAATGGGTGGGCAGATTAGATTAGATCTGCAGTTCTCAGCAAGGGAGTTTATACCTGCTTGGCTCACTTGGAGGCTGAGTTTCTCTTTAAATGCAGTATTGCTAGCTGTTTCTTATGCCCTTTATCAACTGAGTTTCCAACCAGCAGCCTCATAGGGCTTGATGTTGTATCTTTGATCTCAGATAGATTTTTGTATATAAAATCGTATTTCACACCAGCTTTGCAAGCTGTTATGTTAATTCATTGGCTGTCTACTATCCTGGCTGCTATAAACACAATAAATACAGCGTAAGGAATACATAAAGTAACACCCATTCATGCACCCACTCTTGCTCCTGAGGCAAAATCCAGGGCAAACCTTTCATGTGGGGGAAGGGCAGGATTTTCTTCCACATCTGTATGTATCAGATTTTCAATTTTTGTCTGATGGAAGCCTGATGATTTCAGAGGGGTTGAAAAATAGCTGGTGCTTGGTCCATAATGACTGTGCTACTGTTATATCACAGTGCTTCACTGAAGCTGGGACTCTCATTCAGACAGATTGGCAGAGTGCCTGGACGTGTTGTTTTTTTTTGTTTTTTTTGAGTTTGTTGGGTTTGTAAGCTGGAATTGGGTAAACTGCTCTACTGCAATATTAGTAAGCCTTGCAAGTGGTCATTGGCTTTAAAGCAGGAAAAGTATCCTCCTGACAGCTGCCCTTCCTGTCTTTGACAGCAGCACTGCAATTCAGTTTCCTGTTTTGCCCCCAGGAGATTCCAAACTAGCCAGTGGTCACCAGCCTATTGAGAAGACACTTCCTGTTCACTTTTGGAGAATACAGGCACAGGAATGAGAATGGCTTATGCACCTCCTCTTGGCGGCAGGGAAAGAATCACAAAATTGTCCCAGCTTTTTACAAGTTGGTTCCTTTCAAATTCCAAAGCACTCTTCCTATTCAGCATCTTACAGCTGAACAGATATGTTGATGTGTTTACAACTACCGTGAAGGGTAGAGTTAAGTGTAACAATGATGTGAGCTTCAGAGCTTGGTGTAATATAACGTTACCCTTGTGAAATGCAATTATTTCAGCTCTCGTTTTTAAATAGTTGTTTTTCTCAGTGTGAAAGCTAAATCACGTAACATAACGATGTTATTCATAAAGATACGAGTTTTTTGTTCCCAGCAAATTTGCTTTGATTTTAAAGGGGAAATCAGATGTAAACAAAACTTTTCTTAAAATCTACAAGGACTACATAAAACAATGGATAAAAATGCCTTTCAACAAGCCAGCCCATTCAAGCAAGTCTAGAAGGATCACCTATTCCTTTTGTTTCACATAAACACATGAGGTGAGGGGTAGCATGTTTTTAGAGCTTTCTGATACATCTAATTTTCTCTTTGCACCAAAATTGTCCTTGGTTTGAGTGAGGAAATACTGTGTAATAGCATCTAAAGTAGATTGTGGTTGTAGGCTTAAGGCCTTATCCTGGCTCTTATTCTTAACTCAAGGTGTTTCAGTGAGGTATTTGAAAAAATTTAACTACTCCTGTCCTGTTGGAAGTTAAAGTGTGGTGAAGAACTGCTCATGGGTACCTGCTTCCAGAGGTGCAGTGTGTGCTTTGCCCCTTGCCTGTTCTGCTTGGGCCAGATGGGCTGTCGAGGGCTGGAAGGCTTTTTGTGGGCTCTGATGACCACCTCAGCTCACACAGAGAAGCAGCAATCAAGGTAACTGAAGTAGTGAGTTTGCAGAAATATAGATAAACAGAGAAACAAAAAGGCTTCTGGATTTTTTTCTATGCTGGCATGAAAAAATGCAGCAGTTTCAACTCTTTGAGCTCAAAACTCAGCACCCAAAATGCCCACAAATTGGAATTTGATTACAGTGATGAAAAACATAAGGAGAAAACATCAGAATATTAATAAAAAGTTGAAACTTCAGCTGAGGAATGGATCCTTCTTCATACCTTATAAATTAAACCTTTAATGTGTTTTTCATAGTTTGGTATATAACTTCTGACTTCCACAATTGAGATTTAATTATAATACTGCCAAAGTTTCAAAGGTAGGTTTTAAAAACAGCCATTGGACAGAACAGGACAGGCTGAAGGGAAAGACTTTCTCCTCAATAATTTATGAAGAGCACATATTAAGTATCTAGTGTATGCACTGAGATACTAGGTTTTCACACTAGGTAAACAAATAACTATAATGGAAACCCAGCTGATTAATGGTCAGCTAAGAGCAACTGTAAACAGTGGGCTTCAGTTCCAAAACCTAAGTTTTGGCGAGTTTTTGGGGTGGAAAATAGCTGCTGTGTTGTAGAGTAGACAGAAAGGTTGCAAGGTTTGCTGAGATGAAAACTAGAAGCCTATAAATATGAAGGCTGTAGAAGGGCAGAGGAAAACATACAGGATGCTGATGTGTAAGATGTTCTCACACTGCTCAGAGACTGAAAATTAGTGTGGATGATGGTTTGTGTGTCAAACAGGGTGGCAAAGTTGACCTGACAGCCCTGTCTCTGAAAAGTTTGAGCATGGAGGAAAATGCTTTGGTTACATCTGTACCACGGACAAGGGTAACAATGTGCAATGTGCTGTGCTCATCCACTTGATACAGAGTCTGTCTATCTGAAGTCTTTGTATAACCTAAGAACTGAGAATAGAGATATACATTTTATTTCACTGTCTGGTTTTCCTTCCTCTGTTTTCCTCCAGCACTTTAAATATCTCTCTTTCCATTCAAACTTTTATCCCATTGGCTGGGGGCGTAAGGAGAGGCACTGCACCGAAAAACTGACCATATTTAGGAACCCAGATGCTCTTTCCAGCTCTGCCACCAGCTCTCTTAGCAGGCCTGGGCACATCAGCCTCCCTGCCTGCAGCCTGGGGCCAGCACTACTGCTCAGCACCCTGGGATCGGCTGGTGAGCAGCACTGCATCAGCACCTTGGATTTATTCCATCTGTTATTAATGATGACCACGAAGGACTGAAAGGAAGCTGCCTCCGCTTCCCTTGTGGGTCACCGACACACTGGTGAACTCAGTTTGTTTTCCAGCATCAGGTGTCTGCGGCCAAAGCCTTGACCTCTCCCTGGCCATTGGCAGGGCAGGGGGGTGGAGGGTGTGAGCGGGGAGCCTCCCCCCAGTTAGCAGATGCTCATGCACGTGGGACAACGTATTGTCCGTGGCTGCAAGGGTTGCTGCAAGAGAAACCCGAAGGCTTTATAATGCCAGTCGAGCATTTCACATGGAAAGTGTGTTCATATTGTTTGAAGGATTGAGTCTAACTAACCTGCAGCAGGGATGTATTCATTTTTGCATGTAAGACTTCACAGCTGTTATGTCATGGGCACAGCGTAGCATTCTCTCAAATTGTTTGTAATTCAGCATTTAAAATGATATGGTGGTGTTAGTTAAGCAATTATCAAGACCTCAATTCCAAGGCACAGAGGTTCCAGGTCATAGGTCTCATGAGTTTTATTTACTTTAATTCATGTCAGCTCATTATCAACCTCATCAGGGAGTGCAGACTTAAAAGTAAGCCTGGATCAGTCATTATTCTAGGTACACACGTGTGGATTAAGGGTCCTTTCATCTATACAGTTTGGGAAAGCAGAGCAGAGTTCTATATTGTTTCACTTTCCATTATTCAAATTTGTAAAATAATTTTTAGATGAGTCGGGGAGGCCATGGAGATCACTAATAACATCTCTTGTATCAGAAGTAATTTGGTTTGTAACTCTCTATGATCAGATCAAATAATCCTTTTATACCTGACCAAAATTGCTTTGTAGGGTTCATGTGCTATTGCTAATAATTATCATCATGGTGTGTCTTTGAACTATTAGGCATTATGTTATACACATTTTTATGATGCGGGTGTTAGAACTAGAGACCTTATGTTTCTTTTTGATGGATTCCCTGAAACACAAGTACTTTTCCTTAATTGGACACAAGTGTGTCCACTACTGGAATCTCTTGCAAACTACAAGTCAGTCTTCAAGTTCAGAAAGATGTCATGGTACCTTCATGACCTCAGCCTCCTTCTTCTGCTGCAGCTATCCACTTGGTTTGCGTTAGTCTTACTGAATTCTCTTGATAAAGATAATAATCAACTTTAAAAAACAGGTAATCTGGTATTTAACTGACCATTATCTTTTTAATTCTGACACACGTTGTGTCGAAGTAAGAGTGCAGGAACTCTAAGTTACTGTGGGAAAGTGTGAACTTAAGCTTTAGTCTTTTTTTTTTTTTTTNTGTGGGCAAACTTAATCTTCGTAAAGTTATGTCTCTGTCCCTAGGGATTTCTTGCTGCATTATATCTTCCAGCTATGTTTCTCATTTGGGGCATCATTCTGTGCAGGTGGAGAAATATGATTCTAGTTTCTTCTAGAAAGCTTCACTTTATTCAGATTTCAACATAAAACATAGTAACTGTTGGTGTGTTAGTCAAAATTTTGTAATTTATTGTCCCTGTGCTAATGAATACTGAAGTGTAGACTTTTCCTTCCCCCTTCCACTCATGTGTTGATCCAAATCCTGTAAAATACAAACCATTTTGTAATTTTAACCACTATATTAATTTCAATGCAAGACTGACATCCCCATATGTGTTTATGAGATGCATCTGTCACTGTGACATTATACCTAGCATATTTTTGATAAGGCTTCTACTCTGGGGTCCCCCCTGGGATTTTGCAGTTCTCTGATAGTGGATGAGCAGAGATCCTGGAGGCTGAAGCCTGCAGCTGGTCAGACTGCTGAATTTTAGGTGCCAGCCAACAGGATATTTAAGCCTTATGCATGTCATAACAAGGAGGGTTAATAAGACAAGCCTGTATGATGTACTTTAAAAAAACGGCTTCAAGCTTTTTTTTCCAGGGGCAGGGAACTGCAGACTTTGAGGGGCTGCCTGAGTCTGGCTCCTGCCAGCTTTACCTTTGAGTTAAACAGCCAAAGTGTCCTATTTAAAAGCAGATGTAAAAATGAGGCGGGTAGGGAGAGATCATTTCTCTGATAATCTGGAGTCAGGCCATTTAGGTCTTAGTAGATTGTAACTGATATCTTGATTTTCTCCAGGAAGAAAATGGGTGGCCAGCACAACGTAATGAAAGGCTTTATTACCATATGGTACCTTAGAAAGCTCTTTCTTTGTACAGTGACAAAGACCTAAAAATTGCTTAATAAGATCAATCTAAAATGGAGAAAAAAAGTAAAAAAATAAACAAACTTTGCCAAGAACTTGAAGACAGAAGTAAAAAAAGGCACAGGCTGGTGCATCACAGGAGGTCCCTTCCCTCCCTCGTCCTTTGCTTCACAGAAACTCCGGCTCTGAGGATCCCCCCAAGGGGGTACCATTCTGTTCTCTGCCTCTGTACTCATCCCGAGGTGCAGATTCTCCCTCTGCTAAGTTGATCACTTCTGGGTTTTATCCCGTTTGCAGCAGAAAACTAGCAGGGAAGACAACCAGGGAATAAATGCTTCTGTAAAGGCTGCAGAGTCCTGTTATGTGAGAGAGCCTCAGCACCAGTGCCTGGTGCTTGTTTTCCTTCACTTTTGGTGGAAAAGTATGTCAACGGATGTCAAGATAAATTCTTCTCTTCCTCTCCTTCCTCCCTTCCCCCCATCTCTACTCCTTCAAGTCTGTCTTTGTGTCATCTCTTCAAAGTACACTACCTGTAAAATATTGATTCACAGCAGGCTGAGCTGCCAGGTTTAGATTTCTTTTTCACTGGCAGCAATAATAAACTACTACAGACAGTGCAGGCTCAGTACCAGCCTCATCACTGCACCACAAGCACATCGGTCTGTCTTATGCGCGAGTCAACATAATGAAACAAGGACCCAGAGGTATCTCAAAAGGAAGAGGGAACTGAGAAACAACCACAGGGGACATCAAAGGAGCCTAAGGAGGCTGTAAGCTGAGGATGTAGCAAGTGCCACCTTAAACAGCAATAACAGCAGCTCTGTTTATTCAAAATAACTTGTCAGAAAAAAACAATACAATAAAACAACTGGTGCCACTTGAGACTGGAAACCTAGAATAAACAAACTCTCTCCTTCCTCCATTCAGCTTAAAAACAAGAATGCCACCCACTCATAGCTATCTTCATAGTCTTTATGTTGAAAAAAAGTGTCAGGAATGATTACAGGAAGGTAAAAAGACCCTCAATAGCTTATGGCAGTGTTATGAAAATTGTGCCTGATGGGAACAGTGGATAGATGTAGGCGGTGTATGAAATGTATTCCAGTTTGATCAGAGGCAAGGGTTTCTTGCCTTATGAGCTGTACAAAGAGTAAGGCAGAGGTTTTGGTGTAAACCAGGGTCCCATGCTGGCACTTCCCTCTTTGGTGTGCACTCACTGAAATGCTTGAAGACTCAAGTAATAAAGGCAAAGGACGGATGTAAAATGTTCTTTACTGAGGGAAAGAAGATGGAGCAGGGTATTATTTTCCTTACTATAATACCCACAAAAATACTGTTTTGTTTATACTTGTATTTTCTTTTAACTGCGACTGTTCTAAACAGTTCTCAAACAGAAGCAAATGGGAAATGTCACATGATCTCTTCTAGACTTTTCTGCCACTTGCCTCACATTTAAAAATTTGGGGGAAGAGGAAACAAATGAGCAATGCCAATAAATTGATAAGAACATTCAATGACTCCAGCTTTGCATTCTTGTTTTCCTGAAGTTTTCAGAAAGCAGTACGGGCTGTCTTGACATGCAGTGTTAAAGCTCTAAATGGCTGTGACACCCCAGAAATTTCACCCCTGGGATCCTACACTTCCAATGGATGCAGAACACATATTTGAGCCCAGGAATTATAGTTCTGCGAATTGTCATCTGATCCCCCGGACTTTCAGGGCACTACCCCTTGGGAACCCCTTCCAGCAAGGGACTCAGAGAAAACAAGAAGCCACAGCCACAACGTGGCCAGTAGCTTGGAAATTTGGCTCTGTCCAAACAGATACTAATACCTGAGGGGCTTTGAAAAGCACTAAGAGAGGGATATTGCCTGGATTTAGATATCCTCAGATGTCTGTGTTGGAGCCAACCACTCCAGCATGAGCTGATGATGAGGAAGGGGAATTTCCAGGGTACAATGTTTAAGAGAGAGGTACCCTAGAATTGTCACACTCATTGACATTCATGTAAAAGCCTGACCTGGTGTAAAGTACCCAGAAATTCCAATCTGTGTTCTCAAAATAATGAAGTTAGTTTAAGAATACTGAGATCTTAAAAATAACACATATAAAGGACTTACTTAGTTTCAAATACTTTACAATTTTCTAAGATCATGTTTCCAGCATTTTTCTGTGATCATAGGCCCTGGAAAGGCAGTTATCCCTAGCAAAAGTGGATTTGCTATGGACGTCTTGCTTCCCTCTGCTACGACTCCCTTGTATCTCTCCCAGTGTCACTGAGTCACGTTACCGCTGCTCCTCCTTGTGTCCTACTGTCCCCTCAGTGCCAGGTCAGCCACAGGCTGCTGGGATTTGTGGCCAGTTGCTGGCTACAGAACTCACACTGTGTGTGGCAGGAATTTGTGCCTCTCCTCTTTACCCAGCCACAGATTTTCTCAAAGCTGGTCAGAATAGCACATCTTTGCAAAATCTCTCTGCTCTGGCCAATGATGGATCCCAAGCTGTGAAGGAACAACGGGTGTGTAATCATCATCCTAGGTACAGAGGCTCATACCAAAGACAAACCCACTCAGTTCTGGGGTAAACACATTTTCCAAGATTCAGGTCTCAATGATAAAAACAAAGCCAAGAGGTAGAGATGATGCAATTATAATTTCTGCCTGGCCCCAACTGCTACCTTTATGGATTCTGTGTTCAATAGAAATAATTTAGTGCCAGATTTTGCCATTGCTGATGAGCAGTGCAATAGAGCTGCTGCCCTGCCTGGTGGAGCAGGTTTTTCTTGCTGCATCCACATGTCATTACTCATGGGTGCAGCTTGTCCCAGGGAGGAGAGATTGCCGTTGCAGGAAACCATCCTCAGAGGAGCCAGGGTGCCTCCATCGGCAGTGCAGGAGCTGCTTGGCAGGAGTGGGTTCCAGCACTGGTCCCCCTGCGAGCCAGCCCATTTGTGTGGTGGTGTAGCAGCATTCCCCACACTGGTAGATCCCACCCTGGGCCTGCCTGGGCCACTGTCTCTGCCACATTGGGAGCAAGGGGTAGGATTGGAGCCTTCTGAGTCAGGATCATCTTCATGCGGGCATGCAGCAGCAAGAAAGGAATAACACAAATGAGCTCATGAAACCACAGAGGAGAAAACAAGATTAGAGACCCTGTGTTTGTAGTTGTCTTATTTTAGCAACATTTTGGATGAAACCTACTCCAGGCTTAGTCCAACACCTGAATGTTCATTACCATTTCTATCTGGGTCTCCAGTTGTGTGGAAGTCCACCCCTGACACAGCAATTTCATCCTGCATGCTCCCAAAGGTACAGACTTAGGTGGGGTGAACACAACAGATCTCTCCATTGCCTCTCTAATCTTTTCGGTGCTTTGCAGAAGGCTCAGCAGATAAAGTGACTGCACCCAGATTTATTTTTCAGCATCACTGAAAAATAAATTCATTCATCAGTTAATAAATATGAGGATGGCAGTAGCTGTCTTCCAAGGCATTCTCTCCAGTGTGACCTCCTTTTTTTATCATGGACTATAAACTTGGGTCTTCATTTTGTGTCCTGTTCAGCAGTGAGCACTCTGCTGTCATTCAGGAAAGGATCTTGGCAGGGAACAGCACAAGAAAGTGTAGCTGACAGTCCTCTGTAAAGTGAAGTGGAGAGCCCAATGCAAGCATTTCCCTCTCCTTCAGTCTCAGACGCGATTCAATGCCTTGCCACTGGCGAGGTTCTACTGAGACCTTCCTGGGGGTGATGTAAATCACGTCTCTGCTCCCAGCCCTCTTCCACCAGAGTAGGTGGGAAAGGGCAACAACAAGCACTGTTCCCTCCCTTGGGTAGACCAGGTGAGGGTCAAGGAAACAGCAGTTAGCTCCTTCCTCACGTGGCAAGGGAGGTGGTGCAGAATGCAGGAGAGGTGGGCTGGGTCCCTGGGTGGGCTCATAATGTTTTGTCTCAACTCTTGAGGCTGCCCCTAAAGCAAGGATTTCTGTTTCATATGTGCCTGAGCCACCACAAAGATCCTTGAGATTCAAGAGAAATTGGTAAACAACTTAAGATCTGATAGCTCATTTTTAACCCTATACTGTTCACTTCTTGTCAGTGCACCTCGGCCCTGCTGAGTGGGAGGGGGGATTTGGTGGATGGGGCGAGAGAGTGGTGTGATGGATTTGTTACACTTACCTTTTGTCTGTATTACCAGATTGCAAGTAGCTCTGCAAGAAAAGAAAATAAATAAAAAAAGGTTCTTGAGGAGCTATGCAAGTTAAAAAAATTGAGTCAGAGCAACACATTTAAAATGGAGATATTCCCTGTTTAATTGCAGGCAATGTCGAAGGTAGTCCCTGTCTGTATTCCCTCTCTCCCTGGCAGGGAACAGCCCTCACTTTTCTCCTCTGCCTCAGCTTTCTCATTTCTGGTTTACAGCATCAAAGCTTAAAGAGCTGTGGTTCTTCCCCACTAAAAAAAATTTAAAAAAAAAAAAAATACCAACGAAAACCAAGAAAAAAATAAGCCACAAAAGAAAAAGAAAGAAAATAAAAGGCAGGTTCCAGCCTTTTTCTTTGAGGGTGCCTGTCCATTTACTTACTGTCCACTCTTCCTTCCCTGCATTTTTAATAAGGCAGCATAAGCATCTTTGAGGGATGCTCCCTGGTCTGCGCTTCACTGCCTGATACTCACAGATCTCTTACCACATTTCTGGCTGGGGACCATGGGGCAGAAAGCAGGCACAGGATTCTGGCGAGGATGCTGAGCCTGGATTTAGAGATCCTATTGCTCTAATACAGTGACTGTGAATGCACAAAGGAAAGGTATAAAGGAGGAAATTTTTTTTCAAATCTTTCCATAACCATGGTGGCCACCAGGTGCCACCAGGTGCCCACCCAAGCTGCTTGATCTCCCCCCTCTTTGCAGGACAAAGAGAAAACATAAGGATGGCTAATGGTTTGGGAAAAGGACAAGGAGAGATCATTTGACAGTTGGCATCATGCACAAAACAGACTCAACTTAGGGAAATTAGTTTAATTTATTAAAAAACAAATCAAAATAGGATAATGAGAAAATAAAACTACATTTTAATACACCTTCCCTGCACCCCTGACTTCTTCCCAGGGTCAACTTCACTTCCAAATTCTCTTCTTTCTCCCCCTCAGTGGTAATGGAGGCTGTGGTCAGTTCATCACAGGTTGTCTCTGCCATTCCTTCCTCTTCACTCCTCACATTCTTTCCCTGCTCCAGAGTGGAGTCCCTTCCACAAGAAACAGTCTTCCACAGACTTCTTCACTGTGTGTCCTTCCCACTGGCTGCGGTTCTTCACAAACTGCTCTAGTGCTCTGGTCCTTCAGGAACAGACTGCTCCTACACGGGTTCCCTATGGAGCCACAAGTCCTTCCAGGAGCCTGTTCCAGCATGGACTCTTCTGTCCGTGGGTACACAGGTCCTGCCAGGAGCCTGCTCCAACACAGGCTTCCCACAGGGTCACAGTCTCCTTTGGGAATCCACCTGCTCCAGCAAGGGATCCTCTATGGGCCGCAGTGGAAGTCTGCTCCGTTGAGGATCTCCATGGGCTGCAGGGNTGAGGATCTCCAGGGGCTGCAGGGGCTCAGCTGCCTCACCATGGTCTGCACCAGGGGCTGCAGGGGAACCTCTGGTCAGGTGCCTGGAGCACCTCCTCCTCCTCCTCTTTGTCCACTGACCTTGGTGCCTGCAGAGATGTTTCTCACACACACTCCCACTCCTCTCTGGCTGCAGTCACTGTTGCATGGTAACTCTCCCCCCCTTTCTTAAATCTGCCATCCCAGAGTGCCACCATCATTGCTGACAGGGTTGGACTTGGCCAGCAGTGGGTCTATCCTGGAGCCAGCTGGCAATGGCTCTGTTGGATGCGGGGGAAGCTTCTGGCAGCTTCTCACAGAAACTACCCCTGCAGCCCCCCACTACCAAAACCTGGCCATGCAAACCCAGTACAGTACCTCTCATTTTTTTTCCTTAAGAATTTATGAGTTTGTCCTAGCAATAATAGTGTGCTTGATCTTTCCTCCTTTATTATCAGTTTATAGCAGATACTAAGCCTGTCTGATAATTTTAGACCTGATTCAAGTTCATATTTTAAAATCCTTTGTGTTTTCTGTGAAGGCCTCTTGACTGCTGTCTTTTAAATCCATTCTTGGTTTCGTGCTATAGACATCAAAATTTTGCTCATGATTTAATTCACAGTCTCTGTTCCTTGTTCTCATCAGTCATTAAAAGCTCAACCATTCACCAGAGGTTTGTCTTTTGTGGTACTTTTTGGTCACAGCTTCTTTTTCTCTGAGGAAAGGGTCTCAATGAAGAGCTGTGATTTAAGAATTAAGGCGCTGGCTCTGTGCAGAAAGCATTCCAGAAAGCTCTTTTGATTTCCTGTTTCTATATGAGGGCTTTTAAGGTAGTTTTTTGGTGGAAATCCTCTATTTTTGTTGAAATATAATTGACAACTTGGCAATGCTGTCTTGATTATAGGGGAAAGTTAATCTTGATTATTAGAAACAGGGCATTTTGTCACTTGTGTTTGTGCTGTTTTCTGTTTCTCAGGAGGTAACTGTTCTTCATATTCTTTTCTTGCACAGTAACAAGGAAGAAACAGTATTCAGGCAATTTCTTCTTGAACTCTTTATGTCACTTATTCTTCTTCCCCTTTTGTTGACTCCACCGCAGTTTTCCCACAGCTGTTTTACGAAGACAAAGTAGTTTGCAGAGCTGAAATGTATTCTTCCATGAGTAACATCCTTTCCCAGCCTTTTCCAAAGCACGTCTCCTACTGTTGATGTTACAGATGGATGAAAGCACCGTGCACTGCACTGAGGGCATCATTGTCCCCTGAGCAGACCTGGTGCCCATGGTACCAATGAGCTAAGAGGCAAAGAGAAGTAGCTAAAAACCAGAATGAGTGATAGGGAGGAGCACTTGAGGGGAAGAAAATTAGAAAGTCAAGAGTATAGAACACCATTCTAGGACAATAACTCTGAAATAAGAAGTAGAAAGATGACACAATTGCTTGGTACATAAAAGCTGGTGAAATCACGCCTTAATTTCTGGCTTCCAAAGGGAAGGACATGAGTGCACAGGCTATTTGGAATATTTCTTCAAACAGAAGAACCAAGACCTTTTGGGTATTGTGTTTCCTTGACATTTCACCATACTCCCAAGAAAGCAGCAAATCCATGGCTAGGTTTTGACATGGTTTCTTTCAACTTGTTAATCCTAGCACTGATCTGTTAAGATTACCCCACAAAGCCCATCACATAAAATAGCACAGCAAGAGTGCAACTTGCTGAAAATACTGCAGGCACAGTAGTGGGAATACTCAAGGCTTACACCATTTGGCCAAATTTGGCACGTCTTAGGGCACGTCTTTTGAAACTGTACCAAACATTAAACAAAGCAGAAACATTGGTACTGTGCATCTGCAATGCTAAATATTCAGGTGTGAAGATTTTTTACTCATTATGCAGTTGTAAAACAATGGGAAATAAGCCGCTGAAGTCATTCTAAGCTGAGGGAGGATACATGTCCCCAGAACCTCTCTCCCCCAAAATATCTTCATGGCAAGCAAAAGCCACACGTAATAGTTAAAAGAATCAAAATCAATCTCTTTAACATTTGATGATTGTGTTCTAGGGTATATGCCAGAGGAAGGGAGGGAAGAATAAACCAAGTTTTTACTAGGCCAATGCTTTTTTAAACATGCTTCTGAATTTAGTATAATACACTCCTCACTTGTCAGACCCAGTGGTGGTCACCAGTGTGACTGAGGGAGAGAAATAGATTTCATCGCTATGTAGTAGGAACTGTGCTTAGCTGTTTTTCTCTGAAACAGCTGTCGATAAAATCCCTCTGCTGCACAAGGAGATTTCAACAGCTGGAATCACTCACATTGTCAGAAAGTGCGGTGCAGTGACTTTCTCCTGAATGGAGACAAGTATATGACACGTGGAAAATGGAGCAGGAGGGATGGAAAATTACTGGGGTAGGGTTTTGATTGATTCTTTCCTTATTCTTCTTGCTAGGCCCTAATCCTGCTCCCTGCGAACGAACAGAGAGCTCAAGGGTCCTTTGCTTTGCCCCTGAAGAGCAGCTCCATTGCTCTGTGTGAAATGTAGCTCTCTCAGCTACTGCAGCATTCAGAGGTTGTTATTTGCACAGGCTTCCATGCTCAGTGGGTGCACACCTGCCTGATGAAGTTCTTGATACTTTTCCTTGGCATGCGGAGTCCCCACTCTTTGTCCCAGAGCAACCTGCCCTCCTTCCTAAGGCACACACCTTGCCCCATATGGGCTTTGTTAGCACTGCTCACACTCTTCAGTCTGTTTTATATTCCTGCAGTGTAAGGTTTCCACTAAAACAGTAATCCTGAAGAGCTGGAACCTGGCAGATGAAATGCTTTGAAACAAAGTATAAGTCTTACTCCTTTGAGGAAAGGTAGATGGTACAGTAAACATTTCAGCATCATCAGTACAGTTTCTGCTAGTGCTGAATATTGACTGCAGAAATCTATCGGACCACATTAGTGCTTTAACAAAGCATCTTAACTTCAGAAGTGAAGCTGTCCATTAAATTTGTTGGCTACACTTCAGGTGGTTCCCAAAGTGAGGCAGATGTTCACACCTCTTTCTCTAGCAACGTTTGACTGTTTTTGCATACCTGCAAAAGGTCAGTGATGGGCAGGGACTGGTGGTCCCCACGCGGCTGGGTTTGCTGGTGGTGGTGGGACACCAGGGGTGGCTTTGTCCAGTTAGGGCACAGTTTGGCTGTAAAAAACTGTGGCTGACTTAGGGGCTGACAGAGTAATGGCTGCTGACAGGGTGTGCTGCTCTGCATCTGCTTCCCTGGCTCTGGTCCCATCTCTCATCCTCCAGAATGTTTGTGTAACTCTATGGGGTTTCCCAGGAAGGCTATAGAGTTGTAGCTATAAATGCTCCTTACTTGTTGTAGAGGCTAAATTGATTGCTGCTGAAGATAGTACTCATTGCCATCTCAGTTTAAGCCTTTTGTGCATTGGAGGAGGATTATCAGAAAAAATTACAGTATTCTTTCTAAGCACAAAACCTTGATAATTCTTTGCAAATATCCCATTCAAAGATGTTTTCTCTGTACTCTCTTCCCATTCTAATTACTGTATATGTAACTATGAGATTTAAAAGATAATAGCAGGTTTTCAGTGGGTGCCTATAGGTTTGTCTTCCTGAACTTTGCAGCATTTACTTTGTTTTTAAGAATAGTGTTTTTCTACACCAACCTACAGGTTATGGGCCAGATCTAAAGCTGCCATCAGTGGCCTTGATCAGCTCCCAGAAGTGAGACCCCAGCCCCATGCATTTAGGAGGTGGCTGCAGTGAAGAATTAGGTGCTAGGCATGCATGTCGAGGTTCCCTGAAGAGAGGTCCTGTTTCCATGAGCAACAGAGGCCAGGATTTCTGTTTGTGATAGAATGGTCACTGATACTTGACTGAATATTTTGTCAATTGTAATAAAATTGTACCCACAGGAAAGTGATAAATGGGGCTTGATCCTTCCTATGCATCTCCACTGCAAGCACAGAAATTCTGGTTAGGTGATTTAGCAACAAAGTATTAGATTTCTAAAACTCCTGAGCGATGACCTAAAAGGCATTACCACAAACTGCCGAACATATAATCCTTTTTTATGGGTTATAATTAGCTATTGTTTGTCTGGTGCTTTGGAAATGTAAGTGGCAAAACATGGTTCTCAAGTGTTCCTTTTCTAGTGGGACCACTCTGGAGGTGGCAGAGCCTCCAGGCAGGGCGTTCTGCCTGTTCCATCCAGCACTGCTGCTGCCAGCTGCTTCAAGTAGATGTGATGGGAGAGGAACAAAGCCATCCATGACTCCAGCTGATCCAGAAGAGTGCTTCAGAGTCTCCCACTTCCTTCCTGATGTTTAAGTGTGATATTCTCCCTTCTGCCTCAGCCTCGTGTTGTGTGTCTCTGATATACTGATACAAAAGCCTTAAACTTTACGGCTATTAACTGCAGATCTTAGAAAAGCCCCAGGAAATGTCCTTAATTATTTAAAAGGAAATCTCTAATAATAATAGCGTGCTATCTGTGATTAAGTGAGCAGTGGCAGCATGATAGATTTTTTTAAATGCATTGAAGGAGAGCAGTGTCTTGGTGGATCCATGAGGACCATGAAAGTCATCTGATGGAACAGCTCTGGATTGTCCAGACATTTCGTATAAAACAGCCATAGGGGAAACATTTTGCACATTTCTGACGTTTAAAGAGAATATAATACTTGTGGAGCTGATGACTGGTGGCAGTAGACACAGATTTCACCCCAGTTCACCCTACTTGGCTGTATCTGTGCCAGTAGGCCAGCATGGTTTGACAGGAGCAGGTAGGTAACGTTACTCAGTGGTGCCAAAGCCTTCCTTTCACCCTATACAGGTTTAGAGGGCATTACCAGGTCTAGTGCCATGGTCTGAATGCCCACAGCACTGGAGAACATGAAATGCCTCTCCCATGGAGCAAATCTGCTCTGGGCATGAGCTGTGGTGAGAGCCAGAGCTCTGTAAGTGGAGTGCGGTGGGAAGGCTTATGGTGAAACCACCCTCTGGATCTGAATGGAGAGGCTGATATGGACTCATCCTTCTTCTGCCAAGTTGGTGATGCAGGCATCCTCCTACCTGTGATGTTTTACATCCCCCTGGCTCAGTATTCTCTTAGGTCCAGAGGAGCCTTTTTTCCTGGAACGCTTGTGCAATGTCTAGGGCTTGGCGTATCTCTGTCATGTCTGCTGGAAATATAAATGTTTAAACCCTCACTAATAAAGAGAAGTAGAATTTGTCATTACAGTACCAGGGCCTACCAGGAAGGGATTGTTACCAGAAATATTACAGCAAATGGGATTGGCAAAGGAGATAGGAGGTTCTTAATTTGAAAATGTTATGAATACTTGTGAGTATTAAAAGAGTCTTTCATAAGACTGACATACAGCAGATAGAATTTATACTCCTTCTGTTACTCTCTTGATCTTTTGTAACTCCAGATTTCCCCAAATTCACTGTTGCTTGTAAGATTGTAGGCGTTACATCAGATATCATCAGTGTGATGCTATTATTTCATTAAAATAACATCATTCTGGCAAACAGAAATGTGTTTTAAACTGCTTAGGATAAAATAATAATGATGATGATGATAATAGTAGTAATAATGATGATGTTAGTAACCACCTGTGATTATGTACTGCTGTAAAAGGAGGGGAAGTGAAAATATTTTACTCAGAGGTTCACAGTACAATATAGGAACAATTACTTTTAGACTGCCTTTCTCAGCAGAAGTCACATTTAAAAATTTGAAGCCAGTGGCCTTAGAGAACCTTTATGCACAGCTTGTGAACATTAAGCCCCTTTTACAACATGCTGCTAGCTAGGACAGCATGGCAGGGTCCCACCCCAGTCTCTTGGGAATCGATGGCAGCCATCTCCTAATAAGAAAGGCACTGAAACTCAGCACCGATGTCACAGTGGAGTCCCCACTGAGAATATGACACCGATGGAGAAAAAAGTTCCTCTTTTGGCAAGGTGTATGAATATAAAGGAACTTATAATTGGATTTCCTTAAAGACTTGTAGAACTAACACTCTTACAACTCTTCACATTGAAAGGAAGTTCTTTTAAATTCTGTTAGTTCTCCAGCCTACATTTTTTAGAAAAGTAAGATGTGCAGCTTCTGAAGAAAGCCAGGAACAATGAGGTGAGCTGTATTTGCATTCACGAGTTATTCTGTGGTGGCACGTTGTCATCTTTTGTTGAAATATCACATCTTTCAAAAAGACTCCTTTGAAGCTAAAGAATTATATTTCATCTTGTTTTCTAAAAAGTTACACTGAATACATACTTTGAAATGACAGCGTGAGATCTGGCTGCCCTTTAGCATAGGTCTGTCACCTAAGGTGCCTGTGTTCAAATCAAGGTCATTGTGTTTTCTGTTAGCTGTGGATGATAGTACACATCACATCACTCTGTATCCACACCACTGGCATCCCAACACTTGGTATGAAAGTCTACAAGATATTCTATTTGGAAGATGAACAAGAGTGAACTAATAAGGACATTAGATTTAAGTATTAGTCTCTGCTTTGAGTGGTTTCTCGAGATCAAAGTTGAAACTGGTGCAGGGCTATATGCCATACAGAATTAATGCTCTACAAGACTCAAAAGAAGGTGTTTTGAATGTCTGAAGTATGCAGTGCTGAAAGAATTCTGCTCTCACTAATCAGCTGGACTAATCAGCGTGGTCCCAAACTTTTAAGACAAAGCAACCATGGTAGAATCATGAACCAAGTGAAGCCTCCAGCCTGGGAGCAGTTTCTTTCTTTAAACAAATTGAGAACAAATAGCAACAGTTTACAGCCAGTCTCAAAATGGGCATGAAGAATGTATCTGCAGTAGGAAAGCACCTCAGTCACAGACAGCCACTCAAGAACTTGTACGGGATTGAGATCAGATTCTCTGAACCACCTGTTTCTCTCTATGGTCTGTAAGTTTTCACCCTGGTCTGCACTGGTAATTAATGTAAGCACAATCCAAATACACTTGAAACTTTCAGAGAAGAAGCCCAGTAAGCTGCTTTGCATATCCTAGATTGTAATGTACTTGTTGACTGCCTTGCTGCAGTCTTGTCTTATTACCAATGTGCTTTTATTCAGGTAGTTACCACTCTGCAGAGGTCTGGAGTCTAGCCCAAAGCCTACTGCTGACTTCTTCATGACCCAGGCAGAAAGCTCAACTCCTGTGCTGCCAGTTCCCCATTGGCTAAAAGGCAAACATGAAATTTTTGGTAAACTTGTGAGGCCTGTTTCAATAATCTGGGAAAAAATGCTTTTTAGCATTTCAAAATGAAGTATGTAGGAGATTTGATTTCCTGCTTTATTATATTTGGCTAAATTCTGAACCCCTTACATAGGCAAAACCCCGGTCTGGAGTACTTCTGAGAAGAAACAGTGACCAAACCAGCATTTGTTGCAATGACTTCAACAGTTCTCTGGTTATGATGCCCAGTGAGCACACTGTTTTCCAAGAACATGCCCAACATCTGTCAGGAACATGTCATTTCAGGAGTGACTTACTCTTAAAGAGGCATCAATTTTGCTCTAAGTGCTATTCCATTAAGAAGAGCTGCAACTGATGCTAGGACTTTATGTTAATATGGAGTCTGAAAGCTTAAAAACATAGACTGCTCAGCAATTAGGAAACTGCACATCGATTAGGAGATCTGAATTTGGTGTCTTGCCAGCCTTACAGATTCCATATATGACCTGGAATAATCACAGGACAAAATTTGTAAAAGGGTACATTAACCCCAGTCAAAATTGGCCTCTCTTTGCCATGGCTCATCTAAGCAACAGCTTCTGCTCTATGCAAGACATCTCTATCTCACAGAAAGATTCATTCCACCTGGTTTTCCAGACAAAGAAAAACAGCATACTTTTTGCTATTGCTGATCATTTTTATTCTGTACTGAGGGAGTCTCACTCATTGGGCCAAGAACACCTTCCTCAGCCCTCAGGTACCCTGAGAGAGGCCCCTGATTTTCTGCTGCTGGATTTCTCTAGTCTTCCTCTGCACATGGGCAGAGCATCTGCATTGCAGACTTCTGTGGTGGAAGAGACCACTGGGGTACTAAGCCTTTTCTACACTAATCCCAAGGGAATCTGGCCCTTCTCTCCCAGCTGGGAACCCTTCATCTCTCTGTGTGTCTGTTTCTTATTTGTACAGTGGAGATAACGACACTACCACATCCTACAGGGATTTTGCAAACAGAAATCTATGAATATAGTCCTTGGGATTAGCAGAAAGACTGTGATGATTGGGATCACAGAAATACCCAGCTAGATCTCTTAGGGAAACAGCTGGTAAAGGTATTGGGAGGGATTTAATTGCCCTCTGAACAATTAAAATAAGAAAAAGCCATAGTTCTAACTTACTAAGTAGGAGTAAAACTGAACTATTAGATTTTACTCTCCTTAAATGAGAAAACTGCAGATTTTGTAATTAGTAGTAGAATTCTCTGATACATTCAGTTGCTTTTATTATCCAATGGTTTACAAAGTAGGAGTAATCTCTGAGACCCCTGGTGATATGTTTAAATAAACCCAGTGCCAATTAATATGAATGGAAAAGGTTGCACCCGAACAATCACAAGCCTGGAACGGTTAGCACGGTCATTTATGAAGAAATCAGTGCTGAAGTATGAGCAGCAGAATTTGCTTGAGATTTGAGGAAGAATTGCATAGCCCACTAATGTTCCTGTCTCTAAAGGTCAGCTGTGGAAACAGATGGTCGAAAGAAACTGGCTAGAAATCTTATTGCAGTGGATACTAGAAGTGAACATAATTTTTAAATCAGCAGAACAGAAGGTACAAATATTATGGCTTCTGATCACAGTCTGCATTGCTCCATTTCCACTCTCCTAAGCTCTTCTGTGTCCTACCACGAGTCTGACTCAAGTGACCAGACTCTCTATGTTGAGACACCCTGAAATCCTGTGGCATCTCTTGTCACATGGGACAGGGGCAGCTGGAGGCCCTAGGACCTGAGCTCAGTCACTGCACATGCTGTCTCTTGGTAACAATGCCTCAGGTGAGTGGAGCAGCCCTGGCGATCGCGACACGCTGCTGCTGCTGCTGCCACTGGGGCAGGTAATGCCATGGAGCACCAGCTGCTGGCACTCTCTGTGTGTACTCTTTGTTTGGGCTTCAAAAAGTGTACTTATTAATGCAATCCTGTTGTTTTGTTTTGGTTTGGGTTTTTTTATGCTTCCATATGCTTTCATCATGAAGTCTATGAGTTCGCATTTATTAGAATTGAATTTTGGTTTTTGCATAATCAATTTTTGCTATAATACTATATTAATATAATGCATTGTGCTGGTATTGAACGAATCTTAATTCTGCCACTGCTTATTTTCTTGACCTATGGAGAACTACAGTGTGTGAACAGTGCTCATTAAAGCCTGTCTGCAAGCAGTTTACCTTGCTGTTTCTGTCAGTCCTAGGCTTAGTGAGAGTGTAGAACAGCTGAGAGAGCACAAAGAAGTAGATAGGGACATTTCCAGGCACTGTGAAAAGCAAGATAGTGGCATGTCCCACTAAGAGGGCTGAGTCCAGGCAGTACATACAGTTGATTAATACATATCTGCATGATGCTAGGCACTGTACAGATGTACTGTGTCTTTCCCCAAGCCCTCACGGCCAATGCCCCTCAAATCATCCATTCCAATGGTGTCATCCACTGCACAAGCTGGCACATATAGTTACATAAATATCAGCTGACATTTCACATAAATAGGGCTATCAAAGGCAATACAAGTTTCTTTTTGACTATGAAATTATGAAATCATGATTCCAGAAGACACCCTGTTTTGCTGACAACTGTTCCTGAGAGATTTTGCCATCTACAAAGTGTGATTCCCTAGGAAAACGATGTGGAAGGAGATGTCCCCAGAGCTGTGCAATTAAGATCAACCCATTCATCGCAGGCTTTGACACCCTGTTATGTCTGTGTGTGTGATGACTATTTCTGCAGGACAAGGTGTTCAAGAAGATCACTTCATGAGGGATGGTGGGGGCCAGGAGCTGGACCTGGTCAGGAATATGGACAGGCTCATGTTTTGTGAGGAAGGGCCTTAACATGAGGTGGGGAGGCTGAGAAAACTTCTGTGCCTGGAGGAGGGCTGGATGTGGCTCTGTTGAGGGGAGAACAGACACTCTGGACAGTCAGTGATGCCCATGCTTAAACCGGCGTGGCTCCTTAGTGGGCGATTGCCCTGGCAGGGCTCTGGCTGCGACCACCGCGTGTCTGAGCAGCTCTGTAAGGGAGAGCGTGCCTCATGCCTGAGCGACTGGCAGAAGAGAGTGGCAGCGTGTCGCTCCCTTCTGAGCCTTCTGGGGAACCCTTCACAGGCGTCTCATTTCCTCCAGCCCCCTGACAAAGTGGCAGAAACCGAAATCTGATTTACAGCTTCCATTCGCTTGCCTTAATAGACCTGGGTGTGATCCGAGCCCGCACGCCTTGCTGCTCATCGCATCTGACAGTCCAGACTTGCACCTCCAGGACTAGGAGGGCCACATCCTGCAGCCGCTCTCGTTATTTCACTCCAGTTCATAATGTCTGTCTCTGTATGGGAGGCTTTTTTTTTTTTTTCCCCATGGATATGTTAGGAAGCAACTCAAGTCCTGTGATTTTCTCAAATATTACATTCATTATTTTCTCATCAATGTAATAGTCAGATTCTCCCATGATACGACAGGAGCATGAACAGAGATTACAGCTGAACAATCCCCTTTTACAAGAACAGGGCCTTTATCACTGTCTCCTACCCCCTTCTGCAATATTCTGTGGTTTTGACAGAAACTCAGTTTCTGAAATCTTAAAGAACTGTATTAAATACCACTATTGTGATTTCTTTTCACAGAGCACTTGGCTTCTTCTTTCTTATTCTGAAAAGAGAACCCTCAGTTCTGATATAGGATCTGCATAACATGAACAATAAGGGGAGCAGCAAAGCATGCGGGAGAGCCTTTCACAGTTTTTTTTCTTGTATTTTTCTGTCTTCCTCCTCTTCCTGCTTTAGATTCTCCAAGTGTTCTTCTACTTGCCATCGAATAAACAACCCTTGTGAAACTTTGGACTTAATTAAAGTGTTAAATATGCTACTACAACCCTTCTTAACTTTGCTCAGAGTTGATTGTATAGATCTAAAGGTAAAATTCTTTTTTCAACCTATATATATTCAAGAGATCACCAGAATGCATTCTAAAATGGGAAGAAAAAAGGCTGAGGTTTTCAGGTTACAAGGCAATTTTGGGAGCATTAGCTAAGAAATCTGTCATTGTGCTTTACATATGATGTTATTGTGCTTAAAGAAGATGTTACCACACATGTAGCATGGCTGGAAGCATGATAAAAAAGAATAACCACGCAGGTGCTGCCTAAAATTGTTTTGGTAATTTTAAATCTTGAAAATATTCAGGTATTTATGTTTTTACCTCTTCTAATTTGTCTTATAAATAGGTCTGTTTACAATACAGAACTGAAAGCATCTGAAAGAAGGAAAAAATTCCCACTCACATTTCTCCCAGTTTCCACTTACATTTCAAAGCCTCTACTTCAGATCCCAAAGTTGGAGGCACTAAATTTCCCTTCCAACCCAACACTTTGATTCATTTTTCTTCTGTTTTAAGAAGTAGAAGAAGAGGAAAAAAATATTCCATGTTCTTGGTGGAGAGGTACAGAGTGGATATTATCTAAACTTCCAGTGAATCACAGCTGACAGTGTTGCTATTTCTAGGCCAGAGAATCACTCTTTGAACAAAATGCAATTGCTGTGTCTTTTCAACCTGCGCTTCAGCAGAGTGAAACAGCAGGATTCCCGTACTGTATAATAACTGTCAGAAACAATTTCTGCTCTGTAAGTGAGGTGAAGCAAAATGTCAAAATATTTGAATACATTTCATTGAGGATATCTTCTTTTAAATTAGTGAAGGCTAGAGGAAGAGATTCCTATTCTCTCGCATAATAAATATGCATGGAACAGTAGGGCCAAGTGAATTCTAATAAAGCTGGGTCCTCGCTCGTTAATGTGTTAGAGAACAACAACAATAAAACACAATAATTATTAGTTAAAGAAATGCCAACACTGGCCTTTTACCAACACTCCTGAACATATAAATCGCAATAAATTTAGACTGTCTGAAGATGCTGCGTTAATTACCATATTTTACAAAATGCCTTGGGTAGGGGGGAGCAAACACAGTGACCGAGAAGGAGCCCAGCCTGAGTGTATACATCTTGTTGTTAGTACAGCTGCTTTCCTTGGAAATTATTAGCCAAACCATCTTATCTATGCTCTTACCCAGAGAAGAATGGTAAGGAAAGTTTACTCACAAGACCTCATAATTTTATGGGATTTTCCAGCCCAAAGCAGCTTATAAAGAAAATGCTCGAGAGCTTGCAAACACCTAGATTTGAGATACTTTCAGTGTAATTATCTTGAATTTGCAAACAATTCTCTTGTGCTCCCACTTACTGCTTGCAAAGAAAGCCTGCATAGGTTAACAAATCTCGTGCCTAGTGATAAGCAGCAAGGTGACGCATTTGTGCCCAGGGAGATGGGTGAGCAGAGCACCTAATTCATGTGCCCCAAGAGCTGCCAGTCATGCAACCCTTTCAAGCAATTCAATACAAGGTTCAAGAAAGCTGCAAAGACCAGGAGAGACCTGTAACACTGAAAGGCAGAACCTTTATCTGAAGTCCCACAGCAGTGAGGGAATTACATGGATGCATCTCAGCCACTCTAAAACGTGGATCACTCTTACAAGTTGGCTCCCTGCTTTTCTTGAATCTCTGCCAATGTGATGTGGAGCACCAAAGCACTCAGGTAATGGATGCATCCAGCAGTGTTTTGCCCAGTTATAGCCAGTCTAAGCTGATTCAGAGTAAAGTAGAAAAAAAGTCTGCCAGAAGCCAAACTATGGTGAGGAAAGGAAAAATTATCCCCAGCCCCTGCAGGTCACCTGTGGAAATGGAAACATCACACTAATGTTAAGTAACGGAAAGGTCAGTGAAATATATATTTGTGCAGGTATAATTCTAGCAAGACGAATATGAATGCCCATAAAAAACCTCACTCCAGTTTCCTGAGTGAGTGTTCTTGCTAACTGTATTAAAATGCTGAAGTGGCTCCATCGTTAAGGTGGTGAGTAGAAATAATAAGCACAATTTATAATGACATGGGCACATGTATACACACACACACACACACACACACACTCTCACAAGGCAGGAATTCTCTGTGTCAGTGAAAATAAGAATGGTCACGAGCTGATTTAGGATTCATTAGTTCACAGAGCTCATTATGCAACATCAAGAGATAACAGTTCAGTTCTATTTTTGGTTTATTACTATAACCCATATAAAGCATTATTTTTGCTGTTGATGCTAAAATGTTCACATGTGAAAAAGCCCATTTCTAATAACTTTTTAACTTACTGTTTTTTGAAAAGTATTGATCTGAGTAGCTAATACTGATGGACTGCTATGCAATACACTGATCTTCCCATAAATTACTATTCTGCTTGGCACTGTGATCCTTTGCCCATTTAGGACCCTGAAAAAATCTCTCAGGAGGTGACCAGAATGGGTTAATTCGAATTACCATACTGTTTTGTAATGGAAACAGGAAATCTTTTTTGGTAAAAAGTTTATGCTTACCGAAAGAATGAAAAATACCTAGGTTAGAGGGTTTTCTGCTGAAACTAATACCAGGCAATAACCTTGTTTAAAAGGTCGACCAAATTCGTTGTATTCCAAACCTCTACTAGAGAAGGAGATTAAATCTCGTAAATATCTATCTAGATGCCCAGTTATCAGAGGGTATTTTGATAGCAGTCCAGTGTGTAATGACAGATTACAACATATTGACTGTGCTGAACACATTGCCAGTTACAGCAGTTCTACCAAAATGCATTACTTTTAGTATAGGGCTTTTTGTATCTACCCAATGTGTTTCCTCTGTAGGGAAAACAAAGAATAGAATTTACACTTGTCGTTCACATTCTTAAGATGCCTGGGTGATTTTATTTTGAAGGCAAGTGATAGAAAATAAATAATGTTGTTTTCTTTCAGATAAAATCTTCCTAATTTGTGAGGATTCTTCTTGTCGATTTGATGTGGTCGCTGGGCTGCATTATTTAAAATAACGTAGCTAGAGATTACAGGTTTCTTTGGTAATACTGAGATAAAATTACAAACCATTTTGCTGGTGTTCAGAGGAAGATAATGGCAGCCCTTGGTAATGTACAGTGGTCTGCCAAAATTGCTGAAAAGAATGAGGAAATTTCATCTAATCCACATAAATTGAGTATGGGGATTATCAGGCTCTCTGAAAAATGCTTGTTTTAGTTCTGGTGTGTGTCAGGTAGCTATCCAAGATGAAATATGCATCTCTGCTCATCTAACCATAGAATATGCAGGATTGGTTTCAATTGTGTGTTTGCAAGTATTTTGAGTAAATTCAATAATCGTAATTGCCTTGTTTTCCTCATAGTTTCTTTTTGTTACTGCTCAGCCTAATCTCTTTCTTCTTGTTGTGTTTTCTCACCCTGGGGACCAAGGGATTGTCTCTAATATAGTTTAATACCTCCCTCATTATCAATTTTTGATTCTCTTCTCCATCCCATTAAAACTCTGACTAATTGAAACCTTTTCTGTATGTAATAGTCCTTGCTACGGACTTCTTGTTGGTTGTTCTTTTACCTGTTCATACTGTACACATCCTGTAGCTGAGCATGCACCCTGCTCACAGGCTGAGTGAAAAAAATAGAAAAAACAAATTAATTTGCAACAATATTTTATTAATAAATGCCTTATTTTATTTGAAGATTAGACAGGTAGTAATGGTTCTCTTACTTTTTTTTTTTTTTTCTGGTCTATAGCTGTGAGGAAATCTAAATTAAAAGGTTGTCTTTTACACTTTAAAAAGTGAACTTTTTAACTAGTTTCGGACATACATACACAAGGGTAACACATTGCTTTTGGAAGACTCATTCTGGCATGAATTCTAATGGCTTAAATTCATGAAATAGTGTATTTTTAAGGGAATGAAAGAACAGGCTCCTTGGTAAGCATTAGAAAGTACACCATTTGCAGTTCAGATGTCAGGGTTTTTTTCTGTTACTGTGGCACCAAAGAACAAGCAGAGTTATCATAAGCCTTCTAAAAGCTCAATATATTTCCATTTTTACTTACCTAAAAATGCTGATGGGATTCTGTCCATCTTTTCCAGAAAATGCTCTACCAAGGAGGGAACCAACAATATGACTGTTTGATGAGGTAGATGTTTTGACGAAGTTATAATATTTTCTTATGGTTCTACAAGAAAAAAGTAATACAGACTTGAATGGGAGAGTACAATGCACAGTGAAATAAAGATGACTCTTTATAAAAGCATACAAAGGAGAACAAACATATGAAGGAGAAGATACCACAGGACTGCCACTGCCTTTCATCTGGGTTCCCAATATCTTGTAAGCCCCAAGTCCCTCTGAGAAGCCAAAGCAACGTCTGATGAATATAATTGACCCTATCGCAATTTAAATTTCCTGGCTGATGTGATATAAAAGGTTTGGATCGAATCTGTTGAATCAGGATAGCAGGTTTGGATCAATGCTCTTTCATATTACTGTAACAGATGAGCATCAAAATTCCTGTAAATATTTCTCTTGCAGTTGCCAGTAATTATCTGTGTAAATGACAATTGAACAGTGTTAAAATAAATTTAAATCATGAAATCAAGTGCCATCTCTATGTTTCTCACTTGCCATAATCTTTTATCTTTTGTTCTTTCTCACCCCTGTCTGTGTTTCCTTCATGACTTTTCCTTCAATCTTTATCTAAAGATGCTTGGTTTAGAATGCCAGTTGTTCCTCAGGCCTGCAGCCTCTGTCGAGCCTTTCATTTAAGCAACAAATAGCGTGCAACAGATGGAAATGGGACTGGAGCTATTGGATCTATAAATGAATTGGAAAACATGTCATGTCACTTTGTGGAAGAAGACAGGGATGAATAGTGGTGAGTGGCAAAGTGAAGTTTTGTTTTAATGAAATAATATTTAGCCTGCCTGGGACAGTAAACCCTTTGCAAAACTTCAGCTGTAAGAGGGTCTGAAGTTGAGTCAGGTACCTGAATGATTCTTGTCACCTGTGTAAGTTTTAGACACAAAAGACAGCTGAGAAGGTGAACAAGTTCTTTTTTCTAGAGGGTTTTCTCTGTCTGGCCGAAGTACAATCATAGAACAGTTTGGGTTGGAAGGGACCCTAAAGATCATTTGGTTCCAACTCCTTGCCATGGGCAGGGGCACCTTTTACCAGACCTCTCAAAGGCTGCTCAAAGCCCTCCCAATCTAAAAATTTTTAAGCAGCCCAAACACATATTTCCCTAATTGTGACATAGATTTAACTTGGATTAAAAAAAAAAACCTGCTAATGAAAAATTATCCATAATACAAATATTCTAAAAAGCAGATAAAGTAGGAAGAAATGACAATGAAACAGAACTATCAGGAATGGCAAAAGGCAACTTAGCTATGAAAATGAGAATAAAAAATGTCTCTAGAAGCTGAAATTGAATATACAGTAGACCAGCACCTGAAGTAAAGTCTCAGACCCTTTCAGAAGGATTCTGTTGCAGACATAATTCAGGAAATATGAATTCATTTGAGGCACTTCCTTAATCATATGATTCTGTCTTACAGGAGAAACGAGACCTACAAAAATAATTAGGGGCATGGAGTGAATTCATTTACAAGGGGAAAGATAGCTAGTTATCTTTGCTAGGTGATGATTAAGAGTGGGAGAGGGATGCATAATAAGAATTTACAAATATTAGAGGCATAAATATACAAAAAGAAGATTATAAATATGCAGCAAAGTATTTTTAAATCCAAGGACCAATGTTTGGGCTGTAGGTGACTTATTTGCTAAGGGAAAAACCACATGATATAAAGCCTTTTTCTATGTAGGTTACTGGTTCAAATCTGTCCCTGGCATGACATGACTTTATAAGTTAAAGACTATTTAGAATTTTGCTTGAAATAAATTTTCTCCCTTTTCAGGAGAAAATGTCTTGAGTATAAAGGCTGAAGGCTGGACCAGCACTGCTGCTTGTTGGCTCAACAGAGCAGTGACTAGCGCGCACAGCCGCTTCCCAGGGCTGTGAAAATGAGTCTTGCTGGTGTGGGAAGCAGAGGGAGACTTGCACTGTGCCTTGCACTTGCACTTTTACTTTGACCTGCGGGAGTGTCAGGATCTTATTTGTGATACAATGTGCAGGTAATTAGTGAAACAGTGATCAGCGAATGTGATTTTATGGACCCACGTTTGTGCAAAGATTGCACATGTGTTAAAGCCTACGGGAAGGGTTTTGCAGGAACAGATTTGCATTTATTGCGCTCACATATAGAGTTGTGGATATGCTATTTCAAACAGATGAATAAATTTATTATCTTCCTCTCTAATATAATCCTAAATTCTAAGCATGACAGGACACTATTATGTCCCCACTAACACCTAGATAAATACTAGGATTTATCAAGGGTCTCTGCTTAAGGAGTGATCCATCTGCTGCACACGCTGATGACTGCAGGAGAAAGAACCAGTACAAGCCAGTACCCTCCTCTCTTGCCTCACTAGTCACCAAACAAAATGTCTCCAAATCTGAAGTTTTAGCCCATTCTGTTGTGTAATCACAACCAAATTGCATATATACTGTATGACCTATATGGAGAACCAGCAGAAAGACTAAAAAAACCCCCTCCGATAATAAACACCAGTATCAGGTGATCTGGATGCTTCTAGCAACATGTGTAAGTGAATCAGAATGCTCTTGCAAAGCAGACTGACAAATACTCCCTGTAGAAGTAAATGCTGCTTTTTAAGCTACCTGATATTGGACAAAGGCAATCTGCTGTGTACACCTATGCTAATCCAAGTGACAAGAAATATATTTCTCAGAAATGCTGCACATAATTTGACTTAGAAGGGGGAGAACAAATAAGTAGTTTGCTAAATCTGAGAGATGTTTGTAGCACTTCCTTTTGCTGCACCAGAACACACCAGAACATTAGTACTCCTTAATGTAGGTATTGTTTCACTGTGAAAGGTTATTGAAGCTAAGAGTTTTAGAGAAAATGGATTTGGTAATAATTAAATACATTCCATGTAGGAATAAACTTATGTCTTTTTAAGAAATATAGTGATGTATTTAATTTTCCAGTTTTTAGGTTCCTTTACAGTCCATAACATGCCTGCTCCTTTTAAGCAGAAATCTCTGCTGGTTTGGGTTTTACTGTCTTTAATCAAGTAAATCCACCCCCTGCATCAATTAAGATCTGAAGAATTAGCACTTAGTGTCATAAAAGTATGTATTCTAATTTCATTTACAATGCACAAATTGATGACATAAGGCAATCTGTACCTCTCATTTTGTGCCCCTCTCTCACTCCCTCCATCCTCCCATCTGAGTAATGTGGTTCAGAGCAGGAAAGGTCAGGATTTCAATACCTATGCGAATGAAGGTTTCTTTTTAGTGTGACACAAGGTCTCTTTTTCTCACGATTTGAAAATTCAGAATAGATTTTTTTTCATGACTTGCCCTTGAATATGGTTAGCCCTTCTCAGTGTAAAATAGGATCTACCCATATTTGAATTATCTTTATTATTGATAATGAAAGGTTTTAAGAGGGAAGATGGATGAATACCAGAATCCTTGACTGCAACTGGTGTTCTTATCAGAGATTCTTCTGGAATTTCCACATACATGTCAAGGATCTTTTTTTTGTTTGAGTTTGGGGGCTCTTTTTAACCTTTTTTTATCTCTCCACAGAGTTCAGTTTATGGAGTTTAGAGAATGGGGAGATATTACCCTCTGTCCTATCTGTAAATGAATGACTGTATCTACTGTCCATGTGGGTTGAAATGAAGCTGTTATGTACTTCTTTTTCAGATCAGTCAGATTCTGGTCTGGAGACTCTTTTGTTGCCAGATGCAGTTCTAGTATTCATTTTACTATTGTTTTTCCCTTGCAAAGGTGGCAGCAAACATGCATGCGTGGTATAAAAGGACATACCTGCCCTGACTTGAAAAGGAAATTGCTTTACACCAGCTGAAGATTTACAGAAGAGCAGCTTCTCTGCTGGTTTGGGGGAGGCTGGATGGCTCATAACAACCCGAAAAGGGAATGTCACTACTCGTTTTGCTCTCCATTTTGTCAGGGTAATAATGCTTGCACTGTTCAAGGCTTTTCTTTCAGTCCTTTTTTGTCAATGCATTTCAAATCCAGCATCTAGTGGTACAAGCCAATTAAATCCCAAATTCACTTGTCAGAGCCTTCCCTCTGTGTGTCTGCCATATTCTGGAGCCAAGTTCTTCAGTATCTTGGGTTTAGTCCAAAAGGAAACATTAACAATAAATAACGATGAAGATCTGTATGCTGGGAATTAAAACAATATCTATTAAAGGCACTCCACAGAAATGAACTTGAAACGCACGATGTGAAAATTAAATAAAATCTGCAAGAATATTAAAGCTCCAAAGAAATAAATGGGATGATTCCTGAGAAAAACTGAAAATGAGGTGCCTAGTGTTTTTAAACTGTTTGGATTTTTGGCAGCTTGCACAGTAAGTAAATGCTTTGAATCAGAAAAATTCCAAACATCTTTCAATTGCCCTTAAACGTATTTGGACTCAGTTCTCAGAGTGGACAAATGTCATGGAGAGGAAGAAATCTGGCTCAAAACTATGAAGTGTAAGTACTGAAAAAACTTAAATATGCACAATGTGTGACTTTCTATTATATTTTTAACAACATTTCAAGGTTGGATACATAATTCATGGCATTTTGGATATCTTGAGAGAAAGTACAGTGTTGTAAAATTTCTGGATCAGCATCTCTTGGCTTGAGAACGGACCCATACCTCTGAAATGCTTTCAGCTCCCTTAAAACTGTTCTGAATATAAAAACTCCAATGTTATGATCCAAAGACCACAGAAAAAAATAATTAAAATTGTCTTTATTCCAAAATGTGCTCTAAATCTGCCTGCATTGTGTAAGGGAAGGGATTCATCCCTTATGTGGAATGGGCTGCTTAGAAAAACAAGGCAACAAAGCAGCACGCACTTCAGCAATTTCCTCTTTAAGAAAGAAGCAATCATCTCTTTGTGGAAGAGACCCATTATCTCAGAGAGTTTATTTGTTGTTGTTGGCTTTTTAATCACAGCAGCAGCCACAACAAAACATGGGAAGGCAGGTACTATGACTGGTGAACACCTTGGTTGGGCTCCACACCAAGCCGTGTTTTTTAGGTGATGCTTGGACAACTTTGACCTGAAGCTGCCTTTGCATGTGGACGGTGTGGTGTTCATGGTGCTTTTCCCTGGGTCTGAGACTCCTTCTTGAAGCATCTAGAAAGAATAAACCTCAGTGCTTGCAAACATCTGTGGGTTTTGTTTCTGCTCGGGTGTTTTGAATCCATTCGTTCTTTTGCAGTTGAAAATGAAAACTGAGTTGTATAATTGTACACAGCTCCCAGTCCCTGCAGTGCTGAGGTCAACCAAAGCCAAAACATGAGTTGCTTCTCCAAGCTCACCCTGGAGACAATCATCCTAAAGCTGACCGAAAACAGAGCCCTGTGCAAGCACTTGAGTTGCAGTCCCTTTCATCTGCTCTGAAAGGCTTTTGGCGTGATGTCAGATGGCACCTCCCGGCCCCGCCAGCGCCTGGCAGCTCTGCCGCCACGCAGGGGCTGGCTGGCTCACCGGGACACTTCACCCTCTCCTCCTACAGCCTCTGGAAGTGGGAGGCACATGCTGCCCTCCTCCCCACAGGGGCCACTGGGGTTGCTCTTCAACACGGTCTGTTCAACAGTTGTGTCTCGACTGGAGACATTCAGGGAGGTCCTTCAGCGCGAGACCCAGCCATGGGATAAAAGCCGCACGTTAAATAATAGCTGTTATTCTCAATCCTCTACACACAGACTTTAAGGGAGAAAAGAAAAGAAGAAAGGGAGGGCGAGTGCTGTGAAAATAAGTAGTGTTCTCTGTGCTTTAGACTTTGACAAAAAAATGCTGCTAGAAATGAAAATAAAGAGCAGGTAATGTCCTCACCATCAGGAATTAAATATTCCTTTCATAACTGTTTTCTTCAGGCAGTCTTACAGCAACTTCAGAGCCTTGTGGTCTTGATGTTTTACATATATTTTTGGTGGACTAAGTCTGTTCTTTCTTTCATGTAATCCCAGAATCAAATCAGGATCTCAGGGGACTTCAGTCTCCATGCTCCTCCCCTGGTGCTCCCTGTCCTCCCCAACAGAACAATTTACAGCTGGATAATGTTATAAACATCTGGCCAGAGGTTTTTTAATCCAGACCTTGAGGGCAACCAAATCTCCTGGATCTACGTGTCCTCACAATTTGCCTTATTTCCTTCTGGTACTGTGATGATAAGTAGCTGCAACACCCTCGAGGGTGCAGTTCTGCATGTTGTCTCCTTTCAAGGGAGGTTGCCAAGAGAACAAACCTGTCTGGGGCAAGAAGGAGATCACCCATACCAAGATGGCTTGCCTGACTACCTCCTAAATAACCCTCTCCCATAAGAACCAACAGCACTAAGGAGTGCCAAATTAAGAGCAATGTGAAATCTTTGCAAATGGTGACTAAATGATGGAGACAATAACAATGTAAATAACTTGGTAATTTAAATAGCTGGTTTATAAATAAACCAGAGTCAATATATATTCCTGCTGGTCTCTAAAGAAATTAGACCAGTAAATTCCTGTGAATCACAATAAGGAACATATTTTGTGCTTTTAAAATAAATCTCCAAGCTGCATGATTAAGTACTTTTAATTATTGTAGAGTGGTACAGGCAGCAGCTTTATATATTATATCTCTCCAATCAATAACAAAAGAACTGCTTTGCAGGAACTGATGCTGTACTTTAGCAAGAAAATTAGTTGTAGTTCAAAAGAAAAAGTCAAATGTTAACTTTAGTTTGTCCTTGCTAGTCATTTTATTTGACATGCATTTTAAAATTAAGTTGGCTATTTCAGGAAGAAACACAGTACTTAAAAGAATGCAGTGTACCTTGAACTGGGTAAAAATTTGGCCGGGTTTTGCATTTTAGTTGTAGCTGATGAGGGAAAAAGCAATGGAGAAACACTTTTCTTTGACTTCATAAGCAACCTGTATGAATGCAGAGATAATTTCTCTAAAATTTCTTTTATTTAAAAAAATATGAAAGAAACTCTGAAAGGTGGGTACTTGAGAATGGTATTTTATTTTAAAAGAAACGAAAAAATGCTCACAGTAGGCAAAATCCCCAAATGAAGCCTGTAGCCCGTTGCATTCAGCGGGTAGCCTGGATTGTTAGCATAATAGTAAAACTCCAACAGTGACACTTGAAGCAAAACTTTATGCATTTTTAAAGACAGCTAAAAAAAAAACCACCCTCAACTTGAGTCTTGCATTCTTGTTTTCAAACATGCCACTGGGAAAATAAGCCAGTATATAGTCTTAGAAACCAGTGTTAGCAGCCTGGACTATTCTCTGAACAGCTCTGTGCAGCATGAACACTTGAGAGTTGTTAGTCCCATTCAAGGTCACCGTGGATCTGTTTTTCAGAAAACTCACCTTGCTTATAGGTGGCTTCATGTTTAGATAACCACATCTGTCCTTCTGTGGCCCTTTGAGCTCATTCTTTTGCCTTGCTGTCTTTTACTGATCCTTACCTGAGCAAGTAGTGATCATGCTATCAGAAAGGAATAAAATCCTGTAAAAGTGCCTTAGTGGCACAGTAGCGCCCAGCTAACGTCACTGCTGACCACACTCAGAGGAACTGGACATCTTGGGCCTGCTAGCAGAGCTTGACCCAGACACGTGGGAGGGAGGCTCATCTCCAGACCTGGAACTACTGTGCTGAACTGTACTGTGCATTAGCTTTCCTTCTTTTAGCAATGCAGGTTTTTTTTTCCTCAGAAGAGAGAGCTGCTTACTGCCAGTAGCAGAGCCTGCAACCAGAAGTGCTTGCTTCGCTTTTGATATTGGCAGGTATTTTGTCCAGGAAGCAGCCACTATTAGCTATTCATTGTGTCATTTCACACCTCAGGTCTCTCTCAAGCTCCAGCTGTGTTGTGGATTACTCCAAACCTATTGGAAATGGGCATCAGCTCCAGACAGCTTCAAAGATATTCTCTCCATTTAACCATCATAGAATATTTTGGCACCTACTTTCTCATCTTTGTCAAGTTTAGCACATCTGGCAGAGTGGTTGCACTCATAACAGCTGACATTTCAGTGGCACTCCTGCACAAAGGCGTCTAGCAAACTTTGCAGTGTCCAGCTGCCCCCAGGGAAGCAGTTATCTGTGGCTCCTCAACTGCACCAGGCAACATCCAGCCTGTGGATGGGCAGAATGAAATACACAATTTTATATTGACCCCAGGGCTAACATTATACTGGAAAGAAGACCTTGATAGTTTTAATGACTGTAGCAATTCAGGAAAAAGTCTCTCTACTAGATTTCATTCTAGTGTAGCATCTTCTCAATGCTGTCTTGTATAGCAAACAGCATTGAGGAGGTGTCCTCTGCCCAGCCTCTCTGTCTCAGCTCTGCTCCTGCTGTCCCTCTTCTCCCACAGGGCTCTGCATGCCCTCACACACTCCTCCTAGGGATGAAGGAGATGTCTCCCAAATAAAAAGGGTAATAGCTGGCCCAAAATATTCAGATGCTTGCTCTGAATTTCACTTGCCCCTATATCATAATTCACTGCCCACATAGCTCAGTCAGTCAGAGGGCTGGGATTTCTCATCAGAAGGACAACAACAAAGTGGCACTTTCCCCAAGAACAGCTCGGATTTTATCTGTGGGAGGGAAGGGCATTGATTTCAGAAGACATATCAGAATGTCCACAGGAGTGCCTTCCAGTCCAGTGTAGCAAGCCTTGCTCCCTGATAGAGACAGATGCACTGCTCCCAAGTGAAAGAGAATTATGTCCTGAGCAGTGCTGCTTGCTGCAGCTCTCCCCCTTTGCCTCCACACCCTGCCAGCCAAACTGCTCACAGAATGACTCTGTTTGGTTGACAAGAGTCACTGTGATCACAGTCCAAGGTGACAGATTCCCCCTTTGCAGGAAGCCATGGGTTAAAGCACAATTGACCTTCAAGAGCTACCAGCACAGGCAGTGCTATGCTGGAGCGAAATGCAAGACTAATTTATGAATGGGGCAACTCATCAGCAGCATTTTAATGAATAAACGATGTGCCCATTCATTATTTTTCCATTTCCAAGCGTTAATAAACAGGCCGGTGATAATTAACTGAAATTCTACCTTTATAGAAAAGTGGCACTTCATAAATATCAAATTGTGCTATTATTGTACGTATCTGCTGGATTTCCATGAATATATAAATTCGGCAATTACCTCTGGAACTGTTTGCTAAAACATAAGAGCAGGTTAGCGAAGAAGAGGAAAGTCATACAGCAATTAAAATTTGAGAAACAAACAAAACATCCTCCTGATTCAAGAATTCAATGACAGTAAACAGGGCAATGCAATCAGGAAGGAAAGCCCTGTCCTAATCAACAGAGGTGATTTTTCACATAGCTTGAGATGTGAGCTGAGCAAGCAGCAGGGAAAACTCCCAGCAATCAGCTAGCTGAGTGAGGCTTTAAGGCACTGAGCATCTGAAATTCCTACTCAGGGAAGCGGAGCCTGGAGTCTCAGGATTATATCAGAAGGGCAACTTCCTTTCAGAGAACAAACAGAAACCCCCAAATTTTTGAGCCTTCCTAAAAATTACTCTGAAAAAAGAAATATAAAAAATGAACTGACCTTTACCAGGGCTGGGCTCTGCACATCGCTGGCAGAGGTCGGAGCTGCATCTCTCATCTCAATGAGATGCTAATTTCTATACTCTCTGCAGGGAGACACCAGGTCCCACTGGAGCAGGAGGCTGTGGGAGCAGGGTGAAAGCGAGGAATGGGACCCTCAGGCTTTAGCACTGGCTTGGTTTGGCTGAGCCCAGTGCAGCACCGTGACTGGCTGGGTTGGGTCTGAGACCCTATACCCCAGTCCTGGGTGTGGCTATTCAGCATCTCTGCCATCGAGTGGGGTGGTGGGGGACACCTACAAAACTAGAGACTAGTGGCTAAGTGACATTAGGGCAGAGAGGTGACACAGGCATGTTGGACTAGAGGGTTAGGGCTAGAATTTAATGTTTGTTGTCCCTTCCTATTGCAAAGAGGTGTCGTGCCCTCCCCGGGGGAGGTGCTCCTTCACTGAGTGGAAAAACCTGGACTCTCCCGCGCCCAGATAAGGGAGGGTATCCAAGGAACAGCACTGAGACAGGAAACGTGGGAAGGGGCTCACATTGCTATTTCAGCTGTAAACCCAAACTCTGGCTCTGGGGCACAGGGTGGTGAGCACAGGGACCCCCTCCTGCTCTCTATTTACAAACACAACCTGAGCAGGACAGTGCTGCGGTCAGACCACGGCTACGGAGCACTCGCCCGTGTGCAGCAGTTATCCACCAGCCTGGATGAGGAGGAGATTATCTTGCCCACAGCAGGTGACAGTGTTGATTCATGGCTCAGCCAGCCCCGGTTGCTTAGCTATGCAGCTGCCATCCCCCGGCTTCCCACATCTCCATACAGTTCCTGAAGCCAAGACTACTCCAGCAAGGGAATGCACTGGGCCTAGAAGGGCAACTTCCTTTGATGAGGACCTTTCAAACCTCTTTGACCTGACCTCACTGACAAAAGAGCCCTTCAAAGAAGATGAACTGTTTCATGTGGCAGCAATTTCTCATGTCAATCAAAAAGATTTTTTTCTTACAGCAACAACTCTCTATCCTTTCCCCACAAAATTATTCATTTTAATACAGCTATCCTCCTCTCTGCAGTGAACACCCTTGGGTAGCATCTTCCAGTGTCTCACAGATACACTCTTCAATTTGAATTTTCATATTTTATTTTCTTTCAAAAGGGGGGGAAGGGAACAAAGTGAAATTTCTTTGATTAAGATTCTTCTTCTGCATTTTTAAAACACACATCTTCTAAAAAGCAAATCTCTGTGTAAGATCTGGGGGTCTTCTGAATATCTTTTAAGAAATAGGATAGCTCAGCTTCCTCCCTTTTTTTTTTTTTTTAATGATAGAATATTTGACCTGTTGGCCTCAAATTTTTAACTTAGTTTTCTCCTTTAAAGTATTGCTGCAGCAGTATTTGAACTTGTATGACACTGGAAGATACAAGTGAAACAAATATTTCAGATGTTGAAGTAACTACTAAACTTCAATGTGGATACATAAGCTTGAACCATATTTTTGCCAGGAAGGCAGTAATATGGATCCACAATCCAGAAGAAGCCATAAAATCTTCTTGAAATAGCCTACAATAGATTCTAACCCATAGAATTGTACTGTGTTGAAAGTCCATTCTCCCACATTCTTTCCAGGCTCAAAGGGAGCCTCAATCTCTTCTTTGACTCTGGTAACCTCTACATCTTTGGGAAGGAGAGGTTTCCTTCCCAGTGATATAAAGCATCTGTCCTGATGCTTGAGCAGGAGTTACAAAAGAAATGATCTAGCAAATTAATTTAGAAGTAAAGCTTTTACCTGTTTAGAGGTTTGGAACATCTCAAGAGCTTCAGCAGAGATGGATAGAAAGTCAGGGAGTCAATGAGGTGGTCAAATACACAGGCATGATTTACTCATACTGTCACTCCTGGCAGTTCCACGCTCTGCCTTATGGCGTCATTACCTTAAACGTGTGACACGTGTGTGTGTGTGTGTGTGTGTGTGTGTGTGTGTGTGTGTGTGTATGTTGAACATGTTCATAAACACAACTCTGTTCAATGCCTGCAGTTAGGGCCATATAACCATTTCACCTTCTCACCTGCTCCTGGTTTGTTACTCTTTACCTCTTCCTTTGCAACTGTCAGCATTTTCTCAGTTCTGTAATTATTTGTTTACCCATTTATTAGGAAAGGTGGTTGGCTTAGGCATATTTTAAACTTTAAAAAAACCTAACATTTTTTAAAATGAGACCACATTTGTCAAAACAAACACAAACTGGACATTTTTGAGAAAGAGGATGTGTAGAAGAGCAAAATGGGTTTCCTGTCAGCTGGTGGAAATTAACTGTGATTTGAAAAAATGGTAAGGGTTTTTATAAAATGTCCTGGTTTTGTCATGTTCCCTGCATTTAATAATGTGCTGTGATCACAGCCTAGTGGTTCCGTGGGAATGCCTAGTGTAGGAGTACGTAAATCACGCTTTGCTTTTCTCAATGGCTATTGGAGTTGTATAGAAATCTTTCCAATAAGCTGCCAGGAGATACTTGTCACTGCTAGTGTCCAAGCTTATCCATACAACTCAGGAAATTTATCCATACAACTCAGGAAATTTTACATTAAATGAGACAGAAAGTTTGATCCCAGGTTGTACCTCCTGATGCTAGCGGATCTATGTAAGTGGCAGACTAGATCTATTCCAATCATTTTAAAGAGATAAAAAAATATCCATAGGCATTCTCTTAGAATATTACTAATGAAGAAAAAATAAAGGTCCAAAAGCAGGGAAAAAGCTTAAAAGCAGGAGATTAACTTTAATTCTTGTCTCTGAATTAGACTTCTAATTATTCCATCAAGCAGTCCTGTGCAGAATCCTAGGTCGCTGTGAACGCTGAAACCTCTTGATTACTTCTCACATAATATCTGCCTCAGTTATCCCCAGACACCCTGGGATGAAAGAGTGGGAGCCTCATGACTCCACAAGCCACAGTTAAAATGAGGAATATGGCTACGAGCCAAAGCTCAGGCTGAGCTGAACATGCAGCTGCAGTTTTTTTAGAGGTCAGCATTACTTTTTCCATGGCATACCAATGGCTGAGGAAAACTGAGGCTGTTGTAGTTGTTGATGTTATTTATGTGGACTTTATGTTATGGCAAAATGTAGCTAACCTGACTATCTCTTTAAAGGGAAAATGAGCTTTTGAAAGAGGCTGTAACTGAGACTTCTGATCAGAGCTGTTTGTTGCAGCTCTCATTTGGAAAAGTAGATACAGGAGAGGAATTCTGACAGTTTCCCTGTTTTGCAAGGAAAAAAAGGCTTAAACCTTTACGTCCTAAGACTCAATCCCTCATTTTATCCCATCCCATTCCTCATAACTTCTTTAATCCACTAATGACTGATGTAAACAAGTTTTACAGACTGTAGCTCTCAGATATGCAATTTTATCAGAAACTGTGTAAAGCAGCATCTGCAAAAGGAAGGAGGACTCAAGGCAATGCTGTGCTGGAGATTTCCTCCGGGAGGAGCTCAGTAGCAGGAGCCTGAGCCCAGCAGCTTTCTGCAGGGTTTGGTTGCCATCTGGCCAAGCAGAAGGTGATCACTGGCCAGACAACCCGCACCCTCATCCCTTGGGATAGGCCAGGGCACATGCTATCACTCAGGCTATATGGGGGATTGCAGAGAGGTGACAGTGCTGGGAGAGGACAAGGGGATGGGGGGAGGATGCTGTGGGAGGCCATCAAAGCCATAGGGAACGTGGTGAGGATTTGGGATGGTTGGTGGGGAGGAGGAGTGGAACAGGAATATAGGACACGGTTTCATAGTAAACTAGGCTTCATTAATGATGCGGCTCTCAGAGCTGCTTGTTTTCTAACTTGCAAAGAGTCTGTCAAGTGCTGCCTTTTTTTCTCTCTTAGACTTTTCTCCTCATTACTGTGTTCTTTTCTTTATTGCCATCCCATGCTGTGACTTTGATTCTCTGCTCTGAGTCACAACATATCCACTGCTGCTTTATATTTTGAAATGTCTTCACATCAGCATTAATATAAGAATGCATTTTGGCATAATAATTGTATCCAGTTATTGACCACATAATCAATAGTGCAGAGTTGGTAGAACCTTTGCTGCCATTTAAATCAAACCATTAACCGAAGCAATAAGAACCTCAATGTATAGATCTGTAAATGTTCTTAATAGTTGCTTTATATTAAAGGGGAAAAAAGTGGCTCAAGTTTGGGGTTTTTTTTCCTCACAGTCCTACATAAAGCTGCCAAATAAAATGATTTCATTCTTTTGTTCATCTCTTGAGCAGCACAGGGCTAGGCACAAATTACCACAAGTGTCAGGCTGGGCTCCCAGGAAGTGAAGGGCAGCAGTGGAGGGGACTGCAGGCTGTGTCACGCCTGGGTTGCACTGGCAGAGTGATCCAGGAGCCACAGTCACACATTACACCCCACGGATGAGCCTGGCGCTTGCTCTCAAAGCAAAAATCAAGTTGTCACAGGCCGTGTCTGTGCTGCTAAATTGCACAGGGCTAGGCAGCAGGCCTGACCGCTGGCCATCCGGGCTGCTTAGCCATTAGCTGTGAGCTCACACGTCGAGCGGTCTTGAGATGTGCCAACTTCCCTCCCTCAGGGAACACCGGGATGCAGCTGGCGCAGTCAGCGAGGGAACACCAGGTTCTACAGCTTCTGTCCTGCAGGCATCCAGGATGCTCTCTTCAACGCCTCATTCCATGCAGTTGCAGCACAGTGCCTGGGGTTTCTGCTAGGAAAACATCACCGTCATAGCCTGCAACCCTCATGATTCAGTGCCAAATACAGCAATGACGTAGCCAGAATGTCACATTTATATCCCAGGCCTGTGGAAGCATCCTTCAAGGCCACGGGAAACCCAGAGCCCAGAGATATGCAGCTGGAAAAGCTGCCCCTACCTGAGCCAGAGAGCCAGAGAACAGGTCCCCCACTTGATTTAGCAGAACAGATACAGCTGCTGTGACAAGGACTGCAAAGAAGTATCTCTCAGGTGGAGATTTCTGCAAGGGCCAGTGTAAGGTGATGCACTAAGCCCTCTCATCCCATTTTCAAAGGTGTTATTTTAGGCTAGAGCAGCCTTTTTGCAAAGAATGTTGATGTCTTAAGTTTTAGACATCGTTATTTCTCAGCATTATGGAAACCAAGACTTACACCAGGCATCTAGGAACTGAGGAACCTTAACTCATAGGTTACTTTTGAAATTCCTGGTCTGAATCTCTGGTTTGTCAAATCACAGAATGGCTTGGGTTTGAAGGGATCTTAAAGTTTCCAACCCCTGCCACCCACTAGACCAGGTTGTGCAAAACCCCATTCAGCCTGGCGTTGAACCCTTCCAGGGATGGGGCCTGTCTGGACAGCATTTTCAAGTGCCTCACTGAATTTCTTTACATCATTTAATCTAAATCTCTGCTCTTTTGGTTTAACTGTTCTCTGTTGTCCTATCACCATCTGCCTATGTAAAAAGTTGCTCTCTCTTTTTTTATAAGCTCCCTTTACGTACTGTAACGCCTCGCTGAGGCCTCCTCACTCTTCTCTTCTCTATCTGTATGATACCTCACTATGATATGCAAGAATGTCTCGCTGTTGTACTTTCTCCAAGGGCCTGACTCAGTTCTTGCTCATCCCAATATAAGGAGAATTACTCCCACTAATGGTAAAGGGGTTTCATCAATGTAAAGTTTCACAGATGTTTCAGGAGTCAAGAAGAAATCACACGGACACTGGGGCTGACCTCCCTCTACTTGCTGCCAAAGAGATAAGACAGCCCAATATTGTCTTGCATTCTGCAGCACGTATTGGCCATGATGCACATCCTTAAAACACCTCCATGCTTTTGAAACTACTGGTTTGTGAGCAGTGCTTTAGGAAGGCTAAAAGTTATTATAAGGCTGACTAAGATATATGAGGAAACAGAAGAAAACTAACTGCTTTGGTCCTTTCAAGTCTTTTATATAAGAGAGACAAAATTGTTTCCATTCTCCAAAGCCATCCTTGCACTGTGAGCATCACATTCACAGTTCAGTCTTTATGGTCTCACACTCTCAACAGAGATCTTGTCCTGACTATAGGCTCTTTCTTCTCATTCCATCCTTTCTCCAGCTCTAGGATCAGCTGAGCTGTTGTTACACCACAACTCAGAAGAAAGGAAAAGAGAAGACTTCAGAGATCAGCTGCACTGGGGCAGTTCACATCTGCATCCCAGCCAGGACAGCTCCCAGATCCCCTCTCAGGTGTCTCTCTTGTCTCTGGGCCTCATCCCAGGGTTGCATGAGTTTTCTAATATTCATCTTTTTTTAGTCAAAGGGTCACCTATAACTCAGATGTCAATTTAATGTACATCATAAATGTAAACTGCACATATAACAGAGAAGCCCTAAGTCTAAGCTTTGATGATAATGGTGATCTGGAACATTTCATATGTGTGCTTTTAAAACCATAAGCAGACCATAAGTGGTCCTTCCCTGCTGGTTCACAGATCTTTTTGAAATGTGACGGCAGCATCTGCTGGCAACGTTGTCTACATACATGTAAGCTTTGCTTTTCATGCATATTCATGTGGTAGGTCATTTAAACACAGCATAAACAATAACAGGCCAAGGACTATGTCTGATGGACCCCAACAGGACTAGGCTGAAAAGATTTAGTGCTTCTAGTAACAATATTTTGTTGGCAATTTGACAGCTTTGACCTAAGCCAAGTGACAGCGTTAGGTGATACACAGTGTGCTGACAACTTATTACATAAAGTATCATGGTTGGCTGTCAGAAGCTTTCTTGGAATCCAGAAATATAGCCCTGACCAATTTTTATGGCAGTGAAAATGTGTTCAGTAATTTCTACCAAGGCAGTTGTTGGGTGTCTGAAAGACAGGACTGATGGAGAGTTATTTGATAACAACAACAAGTTATCCACCTGCAATTGGGCAGCTTTAGCCCCATGGTTTAGTAATCTTCTTTGGCAGTGACTCAGACGTTACAATACTGTCCGGACAATCCCCTTTTCTTTCTGGGGAAAAATGCAATCCCATCTAAAAATGAATTGGGAAGGACTAGCAGTGCACGGGGGTAATAAAACAATGCCAGTTGGATTCTATGCCTCAGAAATACAGGACACTTCATTTTATACGTTGAAACTGTGAAAATTTTGAGGGCCAGAGAACACTTCTCATCCTTGTACAGCCCTGGGAAGCTTAAGAGTATTAGCAGAGCCAAGGATTTGGCAGACCTAGAAGTCTTTTTTCATTAATGATTTGGAAACACAAAATCACAGATCTTCAATTATTTTTTTCTGAAACTTTGCTTGCTTAAAAGCAAATAAAGAGATGATTCTTAGGTTATGTCATACAGCTTTGTGAGAAGGATCGATATGACAAGAATGGTCACTTTTGAGCTTTCCTGAACATCCCTTCCTTTTCCTCTGTTAAGGGAAGGGATCAGCACATGTCCAAGCAGCTGGAGGATATGCAGTGTTTTGTGGGGGACAGATAGATGCAGTGCAGAGTGTAAGTCAGCAAGCACATGACTCACACCTGATGCTCAGATCTTACCAGGTCTGTTCAGATCTGGGGATTTTCTTATGTGTCCTTTTACACAGTTACATTGCTACAGTGGTTACTTCTGTGAGTTACAGAGGTACCTGTATACATTTGAAATCAAACATAGCACAATAGACACATGCTCTGATTTAGAAACCTTAATCTTGTTTTTGACCAACACAGTGGTTCCTCTTGTAGAAAAAGAACATGATCCCAGGGAATTTAATAAGTTAGTGTGCTGTAGGCTGGGAAAAAAATCCAGGAGAATCCATTGCCCAGGGATTCATCAACAGACAGCTGGTCTCCAGCTTTGGTAGCCTGGGTTTGATACCTGTGCTCCAGCCTGGCTGGTGGGATGTGGTGGGGAAGCAAAGCAATGAGAACCACGATGGAAGGGAAGGCACTGTGGTTATTGGCAGTGACCTTTCCTTCATGGGATGCCAACCCATCTCGGCACAGCCAGATAAAATGAACAGGTACAACAAGTGAAGAAACCAGAGACAACTGTTTTCAACTGCCTGCACATGATCAGACACACAGTCCCCTTCTTCTGGCATGTCTCGCACAGTCTTAATTGAGAAAATCAGAAGCTGGAGTTGAAAATACAGTATCACATTTCCCATAATGTGCGAATTGATGGTTTCCTACAGACAGTGCCGACAAAAATCTTCCCTTCCTCCAAGTTCAAAGTAACTGTTGAATATACAGATGGGCCATATCTACACCTTTCCCCTCGCAGCAAAAAGTGCTTCAGATAATTAAGATTTTAAGCTGTATTATGAGCAAGAATCTTGGCCATTTTAAGGAATAAGGGTTTCCTTAGAAACCGTGAAAAGTAGTTTAGGAGCAGACGTTTATGAGGACGAATATGTACACCATCAATTAACACCTTGTTTCTTTCACAAGTTCAGTTATATTTACAACACTGCTATGAAGCAGTGAAAGCAGACAGTTTTGTATGTGCATCAGGGCTGTGAAAGATAGACTCCACGCTACCAGACAAACAGGGATTCACACCATATGGCTGGTTCAGGAGTTTTGACCGATTTAGAACAAATGCATAGTAATTTCCCACTGGGGTCGAGTTAGGATGAATATTAATACAGATCAGAAATGACAAACAGAGAAATGGACAAAGGTTGCCCCTGGATTACATCCCCCGCTTCTGCCTTACAATAAGCTTTAAAGCAGTTTTCTTGGCAAAGGCAGTGGCTTGCACCTGATTTCCATGGTACTTTTCTTACATCAGGTCCCTGTAAAATCCCACCAAATGTTTCCAATTCCAAGCAACAGATCATCGACTGCAGTTTGACATCCAGAGGATTTCATAGGCTGAACATGTTTTAAAAGCAGCCAAACAAGCCAAGAGCTCAAGAGCTAACAATGTTGAGGAGGCTGTAGACACCGAGCTTGGCACTGACAAACGCTGCTGCCGTTCCTGCTCTTAGTGCTGGTTTTATCCAGAGATTGTTTTATAACAAACGCAGTGCTGAAATGTACCAGCACCCAGCACAATGCATCTACATATCCTGAGAGGTTGCAGTACTAATACTTTACACAGAACTTAGCAGTTCAACTGACAAGCAGAAGAGCAATCTACTGTGGACTCAGACGGCATAAAATTAAACCTAGTTTAATCTTGCTTTCACTGGAGGTTTATTCCCTTCTTTGCAAGCAGATAAGTTAGAAGATAGCTCATAATTGCCTATGAGAGTCTCCTCAATTCAATTTCTGATTAGCTTGTGTAGTGACAATATTGAATAACTCAGTTTGAGCCAAAACATGAATTCTAGGTTTGGTGCTAAAATGGGCATTTTGAGACATAGTCCTCTACCTGTCTTGTTTCAGAGATACAGCACTGTGTTCAGCTCCTTGGAAAGCAAAGGTGCTGCCATGGGAAGTACTGTTCCTCAACTTCTGGAAGAAAGCCTTTTTGGAGATGATGCCTGAATGGTGTTGTGTCCACACGCTCATCACCTGCAGGAACAAAACAGGATAAGCTCCTGCTACGCTTAGGGTGCACTGATCCTCTCTATGGGTGTTCTGTTTTCAGCTGACAAGCTCCAACCATGTGAGTGGAAATTTTTTCATTCAGTGGCTTATTTCAGGATGGCTGATCTGAAAGAATTCAATTAAAAATGACTCAGCTGATTCTGAGGACAGGTTAGTAGAATGACTGTCTTTCGATGTTAAAAAATAATATATTTGAGGAAGTCTCTAATGCAAATGCTCTGGAGTGGTGCCTTCATATTTGACAGGATGAATGGCTTTTCTGCAGAAGATTTGCTTTTTGCAGGTATTCTGAATATTCTCATGCAGAGCCTTTTAAAAGTGTAATTAATACGTACCCTCAATATACAAGTCTGGTTTTATGAAACTGAATTGTTAAGTATGTTGACATGGGGATTTCCTTGAGACTTCTTAATTTTCTTTTTTATTCATTCTCTATTTGGATTTTGGGTAACACTGAGCTAGAGTATTGATGCTATACCTATTTTACTTCCAAAGAGAATATATGAAGGACAATTAAGCTACGAATTCAAAACTTAAACAATAACCCAAGTTTAGTTTCTCTTTGCCCACCCAATGTACATAAGCAACTGTGTGAAGCAAACCAAGAAACTCAGCAACTATGTGCATTTTAATTTTTTTCCTGGGTCTGGCATGCTTTATTTTCTATATATTGCTGTATTTTCTAAATGCTGCTCACATTGGTATTTTGGTGCAAAGGCAATTTTTTTTATTTTTTCCTAGCTTGCAAGATGCTCCTCAGGGGCATATCTTCACATTTCAAACAAGCTTAATTTCTGCAATACTAATTTTTAAAGTCTGATCTTGCCACCTCTGAAAGAGTCTCATTAAGTCAACTGTTTATCCATTGAAAAAAATCAGAAAACAGAACAGACCTAGAATTCAAGGTTTCAGAAGAAAACGCCTGCATCAGGTTTACATGCCGAAACGAAAGGCAATTCTGAGAGACTTACATTCACTATAACGTACGGGAGAAAAATCAAAAACACGACCAAGATACAGTTCCTTTTGAGCTACAGCAAAATCATTCCTTAAGAATAAATGCACGTCAAGGGCCTCCTCCCGAACGGGATCTACGCAACTGCATCTTCTGACCCCTTGCAAACATGAGCCCTCACCTTACAAAAAAACCACGGGAGAATTGAAAATCCGAGCAGCCTATCGCAGCCGGTGCGAGCCGCGCTCCGCGAACCGCAGGACTCGCTTTCCATCAGCGAGGCCGGTGCTCACCTCCCGAACGCTTCCATCAGCCCGCTGGCAGATGTGCTCCCGTACCAGCCTCGTGCTCCCCCCCCCTTGCTCCCAGCATTGTTTGGCAGCGCCGCGGCAGCAGCGAGACAAAGATAAATGGAAGCGCAGAAGCTCTATTTACACAGCATTTAAACATACTGTATGCTGGAGATTGAAGAGCTTGCTGATAGGTGACACTGCAGGTTTCAACAGGGAGCACGTCTAGCAGAGCCCTTCTGCCTCATGCAGGTCATACGGCCCCCATGACTTTACTTAGGGGTTGTTGCTTTGCCTGAAAAACTTTTTTNTTTTTTTTTTTGGCGTGGAAAAAATCTGAACAATAGCAAAGTCAAACAGCAAAGCAGGAACATTGCTCTCCCAGAAATGTTCTTTGACTATTCAAAGATTATCTAAATCCAAAAAAGAAGTAAATATGAGAAGAAACATATACAGAAAACAGAGAGCCAGCAAAAAAAAAAATTACTAAATTACTTTCAAAATACATTGATTTTACTCCATAAGCCAAAAACATGAAGCAAAAATAGAAGTACTACATTAATTTTTCATCATTTGCCATTCAAATAACATCTCCATTTGGCATACCTTTAGACACCAGTCTCACACTTCACAGAGTGTTAATATTACAGCTGGAAGAACATGAAGCTGCAAGAAATGTTTGTAACAAAACAGATTTTCACCAAGGTAGGTCTGTTTTCAAATTCACATCACAGTGACAAAACTGGAATAAACTTTTGACATTTTGAAGACTGTCAATCCATTTTTATCATAGGATGACTTTGGAATTTTATGTTGAAGATTGGCATAAAGGAAATATCAAGGGATATTACAAGACCTACCTTCAATCAACAATATTTTACCACATAGAAATGAAGACATCACCACACTTAACCACATCTCCTTTCAAGAAGTTCTTTGTTTTGTTGTGAGTCACTGACAGAGAATACAGATTATGAATGGCAATAAACACAGTGGTATAAAATAATAAATTAATTTTCATTGTAAAAGTTTATTTTAACCAAGTTTCCTTGACTGGTGAATACAATATTTATGGTACCAAGGCAATCAAAATCTTGATGTTATTGCTCTGGGAATGAAAGGGATGAAGGACTATTAATGTTACCAGCATCCCTGTTAGACATTAAATACAGAAAGGTAGGGGTCATACATTCTAGTTGTGCAAGTAGCGCCTGAGCACCTTGCAGAGGTGTATCAGGTGCTGGGCCACATGGGAGGCGAGATTCAGCTGTCTGGCTGCTCCCTGCAGGCAGGTGTGCAGAGGTTTGTGAGAACTGGCTAGAGTTGTGGGGTGTTCTCTTCCCTCAAAAGCTGCTTCTGATTCTCAGAGGATTCATTCCTGATGAGACTTCATCCCTTTATGCATGGGGGGAATGACTACGGAGAGGGATGCTGCTCTCCCATCATATGCTGGGGGTTACAGCCCCTTCGGCTCCTGCTGTTCCCTCTTTGCCCATGAAACTGTGCCTGCCTTATTGTCATGCAAAATAATTCAGCAGAAATAAAAGTAAAATACTTCAACCAGATGAAATTTAAATAGTATAAAATTGTGATTTGTGAAGCAAAACTGCTGAACGAGTAAAAGAAAAAAGAGCATGAAACATTTCGTATCAGTTTTCCCATTTCAAAAGGCTTGCCTGTAGAATGACCCATCCAGCATTCTTCAGGCTTTAATTAATTAAAAGCAGGGAGAAAGTTAGGATTTTGGCACAGGATAAATATTCCAGACTTGAACAGAAGATGTTGCTTTAATGACCTGGACACCATCCAGGAAGTACGCAAAGGCTAGCAGACACTTCTGACAGCTAATATATCTGATAAAAAAGAGCATTCTGGCCAATTAAAGAACTGGAGTAGAAATAATGATTTGTCACCAAGTGTATAACTGAGGCCAATTGGTCCAGATTAACCAATGGGTTATCCTTTGTAAGTGAATTTAAAGGTCACGATGAGCTGTCTGGGTAGGTAAAAGATAAAAATGTTAAATTAATATGGTGGCAAAAAATTTTCAAATGTGAGACGTGGAGATAAAAATTAGATTTGCAAATCATGCAAAATCACCTGGAGTGGACTAAGCAAATTGCTCTTATGGCAGAAGGTCATTAAGAAAAAAGTGTGAATAAAAGTATGAATTTCTATCCACCGTAGAAAGTAGAAGCTTTCTTTAAGTATTCATAGGCAAATGTACTCCTGAAGGACTTTATTATAAACTACCATCTGGGTGCATATACCTCTCTGTTCCTGGGGGAAGTGAGGTGAGGCTGTTTTAGAGCAATCTAGTTTCCACCTTCTACAATAAAACAATCAGTTATAACATTGATAGCTGACCTGTGCGATACAATTTGACCATGAAGAGATTATCTCTAATCCAGCTGTAAATGTTATCATTTCCATGTTGCAGAATGTCCCAGGACAAATCCCACTGAAGAGGATTCTCTTTAAATCTTCCATTGCACACAGAGGCAAAGCTTGACACTGGCTCTGGACAAAGATGGTCACGGACTTCAGGATCCGTACAAGACCCATAGGTAAGACATCCTTCCCTTGTGCCTACGGGGCATGAGGGATGAAGGAGCAGCCTCACAGCTCTGGGCCTTGCCTGTCAGTACTGGGGGCTCCCATCAAAGCACCCCGCCAGGCAGCCGCTGCTCGCCAGCCACTCCTCAAGTGCACCTCTGTCCCATCCCTCTCCAGAAAGTTCTGTAGTGCTATGAACACTAAAAAGACTCTGTCCAACAAATACTTCTGATTTCATGTGCATCTCAGCCAGCAACTGTATTCAAATGACTGTTTGCTGCTACTTGAGAGATAAGGTTCCCAAAATAAGGCCATAAATATCCATAGTAGCTGTTGCTTATTTTTACGAGCACCTGCAATACAGGGGCCCCACATCATCACTGCAATGCATAAAAATGTAGATGTTTATAACAGGCCAAGTCTAGGCAGTCCCGTAGACTTCTTAGTGCTCACTTCCTCATAGCTATATCCTTGGTATTTTCTTCCCACCTAGAGGGGAAACCCTTGTCCCCCAGCCAGGAGGATGCAGCTTGCTGCTTTTTCTAAGTCCCTTTTCCACGCCTGGGAAGGACCCTGCCTGCCAGCCTGCTGGAGCTGAATTGGTAGAAGTGGGCAGGTGGGCACTTCCTTGTCTTCCAAGTGTGCAGGTGAGGAGAAAGAGAGCACTAATACCCCTGAGTACAGAAGCAAAGAGCAGAACCAAGGAAGCTGCATTTGGCTGTCCCTTTCCTCCGGGCATAGTGCAAATACTTGGTTTTTAGACTTTTTCTTCCAGCCCCAGGCCTGAGTGTGTGCAGTCTGATGCTCTGGCAAGATTTGGGTGGCTTTGAAGGCACAGGCAACAGCAACAGCTCTGACAAAGTTCAAGCACTGCTAAACAACATAGATCTCCATTCCTGCATATAACATTGAGATCATCATCCAGGCTGTGAGATTTTGGGACTTCAGATATACAACCAGTGATCATAAACAGTATTTATTTTTCTTTATGGGAGTACCTAAAACACCCAAACCACACATAAAGCAACTATTTATTTCTCTGAGGAGCATTTAAAATACCCGTTCTTTCATGGATTACCTGTGTGAGTGGATGAACTTAAACCACTAAAGAGCTGATTCTGAGCCAAATTTTCAATGGATATTAAAAAAGATGAACACATACCTAGGAAAGTGAGCATTGCCACATGAGGCAAATGCATGCAAATGAAGATATCCAAGTACAATGGCCATAAAGCGTTGATGAAAGGTATTTTATTGACACTGAAGTAACCTTGTTGAATTGCAAATTTGGACTTCATTTCCTTTTCTGTAACCAGTGCAAAAGCAAGAAAGGATCTGATTTCCTGGAAGCAGGTTCGTCTTATCTGTTAATATATAGTCCCACCTTTTACATTGGGCTAATATATTTATATGCCCTTGGTTGGCATAATTTCGGACAAAAAGAAGGAGATATCTTGATTTTTCAGAGAGAAGCAGCTATTTTGAGGACAGAATCTAGGAAAGTATTTTGTCATTTCTTTAAAGAAAATGTTAAAACAAATCATGTCTAGTCACAGCATTAGCAAATTGCTGTTTCAGTAAAGGAAATTAGAGTCCCAAAACTTTTAGCACTTGGTTTCCTATAGGTAGTTTACCTTGTAGAGTTTTGTAGGAAGAGAAACAGCCAAGCTGAAGTTAGCTTGTGTGTGATATTCCTTATGATGGGAACTTCAGAAATACTAAGTAGAGCATGAGCTTAATTACAGATTTGAAAGTGACTGAGCTTAGAAACAGGAGAGCATGTGGCAGCGATGGCTTGGAAAATCCTGACGGCTGCTTCAGCTCAGGCTGCAGCGGCGTCCGCCTGAGGCTGCCACTGCCTGGTGGTGTCTGTGTGCCTCTGATGGAGCTAGCAAGCTCTCCTGATGCGTGTGCTGAGGCTGGTTCCAAGGCTGTGCTCATGTGCTGCCATTTCAGGGACCACTACACCAGACTTAGCTGCACTAAGGTCCCATTGATTCTCCAGTCATGCAGACTCTCCAGTCCCCTACCCACTTTTGAAGATTCAGGGAGCTTCTGAAACTTTTACCTCAAGTCTCTTTGCTGACACCACGAAAAAGTGAGAGAGTGGACAAAAGCACCCATGTAAAATAAACTTATTAAATATTTGAAATTTCAATGGAACCGCTGTTCTGTTTAGAGATGGCATTGTGCACTCAAGTGCTAGCATCTAATTTTGAGCACACAGAGCTGGCAAAATCTCATTCTGAAATCACAGTATGTCTTTCATGGGACATAAAATATGGGGAAATGAAGCTCAGTCAAACCTTCTCTCCAGTAAGTAACAATGTAAATGATGAAAAACCCCTCACACAAACAATAAGCAGAGCCTTCTTAACCCAGCTGACTTTCCTAGTTTGTGCCTTGCTTTCTTGCCTTTCCTTAGCTGTCACTACATCTCGCCCCCTGTAAAGCAGCTCAGTCTCATTAAAAGCAATATGGTGAAACTAGCCACATCATTACATACACTTAGAAGGGGCTCTTGTAGCCAGCACTTACCATTCATAATAGCTGCCACTTAGGGTTTCTGAACCCCGCATTGGCACCTTCCTCGTGGTTTGTTGGTTGCTTTTTTTCTTTTTTTTCCGTGTCTTACTTTGAAATTTACATGTCTTCAGAACAAATAAAATTCACAACAACAAACTAATTAATGGATTCCAGTTTTGACAGCTACAAGAAGACAGATGAGAAAGTAACATGCTTCTGGCAGTGTGTTATCAATTGGGAGGCACCAGTGCATCGCCTCTATGTGGTACAGTGAGCTGGAACCGACACTGACAGATGACACAGCCCTTGACAGTGAAGCCTGTATGAGCTGACAGCTCCACTTGCACTCAGGCAGGTCCACGCTCGGCACTGGAACTGAACCAGCTTGATGTGCAGAATATGCTTGCTTTTATCTTCCCCCGGCTGTACAGTGGGCAGGCTGAGCAGCACTGTCAGGTGGAGCCCAGGACTTACCACGAAAGTTAAAACTGTGACAAGTGCTAAGATTTTACCAGTAAAAATAAATTAAATCAGTTGATAAGGATCTTTATCTTCCAGCCAGTGCCTTGCTCTCCTTTTGGGAAGCAGGGTGGCTTCCTGGTCAGTAGGACTGCCAGAGCTTGGTTTCCTGCAGACTGGTGGGTGTTTCTGGTTGGATTCTCAGGTGTCTACTGAGGGACTTGCACCGAGCAAGCCTCTGTCACACGAATTCTCCATGCTGAAGGGCTGAACACACATGACTACCTTTCTTTCAGCTAGCTCTCCCTTCCTTCACAGAACCATAGGAGCTTGTGTCTTTGGGCCTATTGCCCCTCTGTCAAATTTGGTCAGAACTAGACAAAGGTTTAGGTTCAGATGGCGCTGGGGTGTGGAGAGAGGGTGTGGATGCACATGCATCCATGTGATCACAAAACGTGACAACACTGACCTCATTTCCTTTGAAAACAAGAGTAATGCAGCATGGGTAGAGTTTCTTCACACTATACATTCAAAACAATCTTTAGTTTATATTGAGTCTGACTGGAGAGGCCCTGGCAGCCTTATCTAATTCTCCCCTGAGGGAACAGGGATGCTAGAGGCACATGGGTAACTGCTCCATGCTGTGGTGAATTACAACCCTACATGAGGTACCTCTTCAGAGATTACTGTGGTAGATCTTTGTTCCAGTCCTCCTCTCTTAGTGTATGTAGATGAGCTTAGGAAGAGACTGTATGCTTTTAAGGGAACAGAATACTGAAATCAGTATTGTCTGATGTATTAAGGGGAGTATATCATCTTACTGAAGAAACAGAATGGTCAAATCAGTTAGAATAAGCCTAGACCTTCAAGATGCTTCCTTTTGTTCATCTCAAATGCTGTAATTTTTTTCTGATGACATTACAGAGGAACTCAGAGCCCTATTAACAGAAAAATCCAAGTTTTATGGCTCCAGCGAGGGGATTTATTGCAGCCAACACATCTCTCTCCCTTGCTCCTTACAGCTCCATGTGGCCCTTCTGCCTGCTTCCCTCCTGTTCATTACAGTCTCCTTTGGCCCTCGAGAGCAGCTGCCAGTGCTCCCTTGGCCTCACGCCGGGGTGACACAAGCAATAACGCCGGCAGAAGCCAGAGTGGCACTGGGCACACTTGTCCGCATTCAGCAGCTGTCAGCAGCAGCTATTTGAAAGATAGATGGGGGTTTATATGGCTTTGTTTGCACACATGTGCCTCAGAATACGGCGCTGAACTAGAAGGAACATAATTCCACTGGCTTCACTGGGACTATTCGTATCCTTAATATTATGCTCATGTTTTAGGGACTTCGCTGAATCGGGACCCTGATTTGTGAAATTTGTGTTGTGTGCACATTTGCCTGTTGTGTGGAGTTCTCTGTGCTGCAGCTACCCATGCATGCTGTCATGTCAGCTACTCCAGAGCTTGGTAGTACTATGTAACAGGAGGTACATTTCACACAGTCTGTTTTCAACTGATTTAAAGTGTAAGAAGAGAAAAAAGTTCATTAAAAATTGGTCTATAAAAAAACAACTGGGCAATTTTTTTCAAGTGGTTTTCTCTGTGAAGCTTTATGAGGACACAATTAAGATTTGAGTTAATTTTTCCAGATATTTATATTTTCGCTTAGTGTTACACATCTAGGTGATGTATAAAAATAGATCTGGTGGAAGTCTTCATAAAGAATTGTTAGCTCAGCCAAGACAATATGTTGGGGGGCAGCACTGCAGGTGCTGACAGTTCAAGTCAGGCTGGTCATGTAGGGCTGAAAGGTTTTCTTTGACATCACAGCAGCAATGCTATAACAACGTTTGAGCAGTTATTGCCACATTCTTGCTTTTAAGACCTACCTGAAACATCTACCTGAAAATTTACCTTTTAGAAAGAAATTCTAGCATTTCTTCTCAGCTGATGCCAGTTTAGAATGGACAGAATACAGAAACCCAGTGCTTCTCACCCTGAAATTCTTTTCGCTGGCAAAACCATTGTATTTCCTGGATCCAGATATGCAAATATGCATGTTGCAGCAGACAATTTTTTAAAAGAAAAACTTTATGGAAAAGATGAGCTAAAGATATATGGTTCTTTGTTCTGTATTTCATACCAATGAATACTAATTTTATATAAGCAAATAAAAAATGTCACAGGTGTGCTTAAGTTTTAGGTATTACACACACACACACACACCCCCAAACCTCTCTGGAGATAAAAATATCTTATTCATACTGCTCCTGATTTAAGAAAAATCTTCCCAAGCACAGAACAAACATGCTATAGGTGCTCAACATTGTTACAACTGAGTGCCCTGGGTGGTCAGTTGCAAAGGTCAATAGAAAAAGCTATTTAGAAACCAGGCCCTCACTTCAGTCCCTCTAATATGAAATTGAGCAGTGAACTGACTACCTTCCATAATGCACCTTGCAGCAAGAACCTAGGGTGTTTGACTAATCAGAACCAAAGGTATTGTCCTTCAGGAGTTTTTCATCTTTGAGGATTTTTGAGTCTCCATCAGTTGTGAGAATCACATCCTTACACACTTATAAAACAAAGCAGGATCATTGAACAGGCAATTTGTGAACTCTGCCCATCTAGGTTAGGAGCTGAATCCAAATTCAAACTAGATCCAGATGAAATATTTATGAGTATGCATAGATAGATATTTACAGAGAGAGACATGGATATAGACAAATTCAGATTATCTGTTTTTCTCCTGCATGATCAGACTGTTACTGGATTGCTCGCTTAGATATATTTTAAATGGCTTGCATTTATATTCATGGTGTTGCACATATCTGTGTTCTTGCTGTTTTAGATAGATTTTTAAATATCATACTGAAATTTTGTGGAGCCTGATAAAGTTGGATAGCAAACTTTCTTAAAAAGAATAAAGTTGTACTATCTATCATACAAGGCCATCCAAGATACGCTTTAACTCCTTTAATTACAATCTAGAGCATGCAGTTTTTTTTCTCTGACATTTTTTGAGCAATTTCTCTTCAAAAACCTCCATAATTTTTATCTGCAACTCAAGAATACATGCAATATTTCTTTACAGCCTTGTTTATCAAGAGAATCTCAAGCAGGGTGAACTATGGTGAGCCAAATTTTCCTGTGGTTTGTGCAGGAAAACTCACTGACCTCATGAAGACTCTTGTAATTTGTACTACTAGAGCATGACTCCTCTGGTGTATCCACATTACGGAGATTAGAAAACAGATTTAAATTTTCAGCTAATTATGTAGCATGGTACCATCAGCATGAAAAACAGTGCATTTTGCATTAAGACAAAAAAGCTGAATTTTATTTTGTGACATTTTTATTCCACTGACCCCTGCATTTAGATAGGCAAATATAGTAGAGTCTCTGGCTTGTTCCTTGCTTCTATTTCAGAGCCATTCATGGAAGAGAAATCCACCAATGGCTGTTAAAAACCATATACTCTCTCTGGTTCAGAAAGCCTCTGAGATGACAATTTGTGGTTGCTAGGAGAGTATTTCTGGGAAATATCATTATGTGTTTTCTATATTCTCATACTTTTCTGTAGCCATCTGCCCTCCAATCTGCTGAAAAAAGCATTGTGGGCTAGATGGCCCTTATATTCATTAGATTCAAAGAAGCTAGAAGCAAACTAGCTAAAATTCTAAAAGTTGTTCTGTAAGTAGGAATGTTCGCTGATTCTCGGAGTGCTTTGGATTCTGACAATGACACTTTGCTCTTTTCTAATGACCACGTTGGTCAAGCATAATTTACCTTTAGTGAAACCATTCTGTTCACAGATTTTCTATTGTAACTCTGGAAGACAGAAGTGGGGAGCTGGAAGTGGTGACAGCAGCAAGGGGGAAAGAGTTTTATTCCTTTGAGAGCATTAAATACTAAATAAGAAATTAGAACTGCTTTATTTTTGCTTGTTTGTTGGTTTGTTGGGGTTTTTTTTGCTTTGTTTTGGTTTTTGTTTTTTTAAAATATATATAATGGATGATGTTTTTTTAGGTGAAGTGAGGAAGAGATTCTTCAGTGGATGTGTTAACTAGGCTGAGATTCAGGACACGCAGCTTCAGTTTCTACTCTGTCCCACAACTTCTCTCATTTCCATAGGAGTCAAACTGAGGAACGTCATACTAGACGAAGTCATACCAGAGGAATGAAGAGCAAAGAAGGGCACTATGGGCCTCAGTTACGTATCCCCTAAATTGCCTTCCCACTGTTGGCTTTGCTTGGGGTCACTGCAGGCAAGTCATTCACAGACAAGGCACTTCTTGCTTGGATTCACCCTCAGGTCTGTTCCTGAAAGGCAGGATGGAAGATTTTGCACTCAGTTTTGTAAAAACACTGCTCTAGTGAGCTGCAGCACAAGTTTCATATTAATCCAGTAGTTCAAACTGAAGAAATACATGGAGGAAGTCATGACCTTATCTAAAATCTGCAGACATGCTACTTGGCTCTGAAGACACTCAGGTGGATGATCTGGAAAGAGGTGAGCGGAATATCTCCTTCTGCTTTTCTCCCTGAGAAATCTGAGTCAGCAGCTGTCATTAACAAGATTTGTTAAGCAGCAAGATTAACACCTGGAAACTCTAAGCACTACTGTAAGCTCAGTAAATAATAAAAATGAGGCTAGCTTTTTGATAAAGTAGTTCTGGTAGGAAGGAACAAGAGTTTCCATTATACTTCTTGAATGTGATGCCTTTAAAGGATGGCTCATCAGAAATGCATACAGGAATCTTGTTTCAAGACATTCTCAAGAATTCCCTTAATTAGCCATCCATGTTTACTGTACTTATCCATCATAATATCTGCAGTGTTATATTTGCTATCTGTAATCTCTTTGTTGGTTTTGATTCTTCTGAATGCATTTTCCCCCTCCAATGAAAAATACCAAAAGAGCTTTCATTCAGGAAAATATGCTTGGCATCTGAAAGTTTGGGATATGTGGGAGTCACATCCTTCTTGTACAGTTTCATTTAGTACAGTGGGAGTTTAACTCCTTGCTATCTCCAGCAAAATTAAGTCAAGCTTAGGGAACTTGCAGCGTAGATGCTCAGTGCAAGGGGAAGGTTTCAAGGGAAAGCCCAGCAGCTGCTGCTCTCCTGGAAAGAGGGCAGTTGAGAGGGAAAGGGAAGAAGCTCTATTTGTGCTCACAGCGCTGTGTCCCAGAAAGGCAGAGCACCTCTCTTACCACTGCAGAACAGCTGTACAGCACCTATAATTTTGGTGCTGGATACGGAGGATTCCCTGGAAGCACTTAGCTTTCTGAAGCTGGAGGGCTCTGCAGGCTTAACAGGCTGCGTTTTCAGTTGTTGTAGATCTAAAGGATAAGGCATAATATCTCTACATTAAGCTTTTTGCACAGCTCCTCTTTTATTTTCCAGTACTTCTCCAACTCCAGAGTCAGGTTAAAGGCTGTAGAAGCTGATGTGAAAGTGTGGGGTATTTGGACTGGAACGAAAATAAACAATATTGTGATTTTGTTACCTTCTTAATTTTGCTTGATCTGGGTGCCACAGGGGCTCCTCCACTCCCTGCCATCTGTAGCTGCTCTGCTTTGACAACTTTGTGTACTCTCTATGGTCTGTGCCACTATGCACAGTTTGCACATTAAATACATTTTCTCCCACTC
>WAAG01050840.1:1790-13674 GCA_013390105.1 Tichodroma muraria
TGGAGTCAGATGAGTGAGGATATGAAATCTTGGAAAAGTATAATCATTCCAAGAAAAGTTGTCCCACTTGATGTAGTAGAATTGGCATAATTTTGTAAGAAGGATGGGCAGTTTTTTAATTCCCTGTCCATACAGAGTGAAAAATACCAAGTGAGGGGCTTCTGCTTGAAAGTAAATGGACTTTTGCCCTCCTCATGCTATGAATCAGGCTCTGAGTCTAAACAGATGTGGAAATATCATCAAGTGTCTGACTAAGGAAATCACTTCAGTCTATACATAAATTCAACCATGTGCTAGAGCCTAACTGAAGGCTTGATTTNTTGTACAGGGAACTTTACCATGCCTCATCTAATCTAATGAACCAAATGACATTTCCTGACATGCATGTATCAAACAAGTAAGGAACAAAACCAGTGTTGCTGTGGAGCTAATGTTTCAAATTTTTGAGCAGCAGTATTTCTTTTCCTTTGATTGCACTCACAGGGACTCCAGTGCAGTTGTGGATTTTGCTTTCAAAAACACCAGCTAAGTTATAGGGTAAAAAAAACCCACAAATTGTTTGAGGCTGGCAGGAGAAATATCTCAAGCCTTGAAAATCAAAGAGATTTTAAGCTAATTTCTTCCTACTGTTTTTTTAGTCTGTCAATGAGTGTGTGGTTCTCAGCCTGCAACATAGCAAGCATATTACAGGCCAAAGTCCCAGGCTCTCCTGGGACCATCCCCTACTACAAGCCTCAGGAGCTACGCACATCCACACTGCAGCTGAGCAAAGGATTAAAGCCTGTCACCTGACTGACATGGAACCCTGCAGCAGCTACGGCAGACAGACTGTAGAAATGAAACAACTTTTGTAAAACACGTTGTACAAGATCCCCAGCTGCTTAACCAGCGGTTCCTCATTGTCCTGAAACACTGCACTTTCACAAAGAGCAACAATTCTCCTAAACCCTCATAGCCCAATCAAGGGCCATGAACATGCATCAGACTGATTCAAACCCAATAGGATTTCGCCTTCTTGGGCAAAAGATTTGAATAGTGTTTTACAGGGAAGTTTGTTGTCACTGCTGCCGGTACTGACCATTTCTAAAATACAGCAGGGATTGCTATATGACTTCTCAGAGGGTCATGAAAATTGAAAACCAAGTCCCAAACTGTGTATTTAGGGAATATCACATTCATAACAGCACTGGGCTGCATCTGTAATGGCTGCTTTCTGAAGTTGGGAAAAATTAGCCACTCGGCCCCTTTTCTCACATTTTTCAGTAAGAATCGATCCTGAGAAATATGTAGTTTATTGACATGACTTAACCTTCAGGGCCATTTTTCAGTGAAAGGAGAAAGAATGGTTGGTAAAGTCAGATAAAGTATCAAGCTAGCCAAATAATTATATTCTTTTCTGAACCATCTTGTTCCTTCATCAGTACTTCAAACCAACAGGAATATGGCCACAGCCTTGCCACCTGACTCTTTGGTATGTCAGAAAGCCTGAATACTGCAACCACTCTTCATATAATCATCTGCAATTTAGATTTATGCATAACCCTCAACTCCCTGGTGCTGCTAAACATTTTTGTGGAATGAGAAGGGGAAAAAGAAGGAGAAGGTAGTATTTCTTGAATGTTGAGTTGCAATATAAGTCTACTGGAAAAATATCCTCAGGCATTATAAGGGGACTCAGGGGACTATGTATCAATACTGACCTCTTCTGCAGACAGACATGAGTTCACCTGATTGTTCTCCAAGCTAGTCAAGCTGAAGTTAGTCTAACACTGAGCTTTAGCTAATAAGTCCAGCTAACAGGGAGGGTGTATTAACTCAGGCCCAAAGCCAAAGTAGAGTAAATGTAAGAACTCTCTCTGCAAAAAAATAAGTCTGGAAATCTATGTCTCCATTTTTTACTTGCAAAGGGGGGAAACTCTCAACACACTAAGAGTAGAAGCTCTTCTGCTAAGATGTTAACATGCATACATATTAAGACTTGAAAAGGAAATGTAACTCAGTCTGGCTACAGTGCTGTAAGCAATAATGCCTCTTAGTGTGGTATAGAGTGTTCCTAAGCAATGGAATTGACTGTCATGTTTTTTATGATACCCTGCTGGAAATGCTAAACTAGCTGAAATACCTTTACCTAGTCTGGTTCCTCCAACGTCATGCAGATCTCACTTTTTGTATCTTGCTGCAGGCCTTGCAATATCACCTAGCTACCTCTGAAGCTCATCTAAGCAAAAAGTACGCAAGTTTCAAATCAGTTCTGTATAGCTCATTATTTGTTCACTGATCTTCATCTAGCACTACATTTTTAATGCACAATTATTTAAGGGATTGGGAAACTTCATTGAACAGTCTTATGGTGCTGCTGGAAAGATGACAATTGAAAAAAGTCCATGAATTCTTTCATTTTTCCATTTTCCCCATCACTCACTGCTCTTTTTCCCCCTAGAGATGTTACCCGCATCCTCAGGGAGGAATCCTCATACTTCAGTTTCTGGTTCATTGACTGGGGAAGTGCTCCCTCAGGTCTTTCTTTGGCCTCTGCCTTCCCCAGCTCTCTGTGAAGTGACAATACTCCATCAGTAACAAAACCTGCACCTCCCACTAGATGCATTGGCTGCTGTTCCTGCAGCCATTCTTGTCCTTCCACCCCAGACAGAGAAGAAAACCAGCAGTCAGCAGCATCAGCCCCCAGCTCCTCCTGCAGGTAACAACTTCGCAACACAAAGCACCGACAATTTCAATGAGGACTAATTGGGCAAGCTTCGGTCACTTTCCCTGCACTTCTTGTCATGCCATTCACTTTTATTGGTTTCACTTGGTTTCTGAATTTTTCCTTTTTATTTTTTAACATTTCATTTTTTCAGTTTCTCCTCCTCTCTCTTTGTTTATCTTTCTTCCCTGATTTCATTATTTGAATTGGAGTAATTTTGGCAAGGTCTGATCCTTTTCACTGTGCCTCATTTCATCTTAGTCTACTTGGTTGTAGTCACCCCATTTTCAAATTTTCTGGGTTTTTTCAGTTGCGGGGTTTCTTTCATCATATCTCCTTTCCACAGCGTTTGTTAGACTTTGTTCTCTGATTTCAAGATTTCATTCCCTTTCCTGAAACGGCATGAAAGTTCCTGAGTTCTTAAGTTCCTTAAGCTTGAGCAACACTGATCACTGCTCTAATTTTTCGTGCTGTAATAGGTAACCTCAGGCAGCTTAACAGAAGCTGGTTCTTAAATTCTGGTCCCTTACACACTTGCAAGGATGGAGATGCTCCCATTTCTCATACAACTTGTTCCAGTATATTACTTTCCCATGGAGCAACACTTTTCTAGTTTCTGTATATCCTGAATTGAACCTTCCAAGCTGCAGTTTGGAGTTACTGCCCTTTGATATACCATCTCCTACTACCAGGAAAAATATGGCTATGTTGTCTTTGCAACTGCCCTTGATGCAGTTGTAAGCTACGATTACATGTCTAGTCTCCTCCACGCCAGACTATACACGCCCAGCTCCACCTGTGTCTCCTCATAGGCCACGTGCTCCCTGCCTCTGTAGCCTGCTGCTGGACCCTCTCCAGATTCCTCCACATCCTTTTTGGACTGGGTGGGGGGACCCAGAACTGAACCGCTATTCCAAGTGTAACCTCACCAATACCAAGGAGTAATGGGTAATGACTTCCCTCCACCTGCTGGTCTTGTTCCTCCCAATATAACTCCCAACACTGTACGTGATTTACAGGAAGAGCACTCAACATGTGGGCTTATATTCAACTTGACACCTGCCATAACCCCCAGGTTGTAGCAGGGCTGAAACTCAGCCCATCACCTCCCAGCCATAGGGTGCCTCCAGCCAGGTGCCAAGCTCTGCACCTCACCATGTTGAACTCTATGAGGTTTCTTCTAATTCACCCTCTCATCCCTTGAGGTCCCTTGGTTTCAAAGTATTTGCAATGTTAACCAGTCCCTGTAACTTAGTATCATCCTGTGCAATATGTAAAAGATTACAAAATGTGAGAGATATTTTATGCCCTTTGGTCACAAAGGAACTTTAATGCTGTTATTCCACTTCTGACTGCATTTTTCTCAATTTGTGTTTGTTCCCATTTAGTCCACAGTTTCACTGAGCTGAAGTTCCATCATCAGTCTCTTCTTGGCTGATGGCAGCACCAGGAGAGGGATCCTGTGACTACAAGGTTTGTTGCCAGTCTCATTTGCTCCCAAAACCCACCACAGGCCCTGCTGTGTTTGCATTAATGGCAGAAGAGAAGAGTGTGCCTAGAGTGTGTCCTTTTTCAGCTAACTGCTTCTCCATCTTAAATAATTGAGATTGATAAACTGGTCTGTGTCTCAAAAGCTGGATGCTGTTATAGTTAGTCCCACACTTTCCTTACTTCCTCAAGAAAGAGTTCTATTTAGTATGGAAATAGTAGTGTATATATTATACAGCAGTATATATTGGACAAAAGTTGTGCATCAGCTGCAAGTAAACTGGGGATCTCAGCCAAAATCTATTCATGTGTGTAAGAGGCTTTGCATGTTGCATTATGCCTAACTTTTGATTATGATAAGGATTGGCTATTTGGCTCTGAAATCAGAAGTGTGCTTAAGCATGTGAATGATCCCCTGAAAGCAGTAGGACTAGCTGTGGACTTAGAAATTAAGATAGCATCTGGATCCGTCATTGGTCCTAATTCAGACTTGTTGCTCTAAGTTTCCCAATGCTGCCATCTACAGTGTAAATTGACTACAACTTTCAACAGGCAGGCAAGACAATGGTTATGAAAACGATAGATTGCACATAGTCAACCCTGGCAGAGCTCTAAGTTAGCAATGTGCATGTCTAAGCAGGTAAGTCTAAAAGCCTACCTGAGACTCTTCAATATTTCTCAAATATTTCCAAGGATAGTTCTATATGCTAACTGTTGAATGTCCACCTCTGGGAGGCAGCACAAAAATGGCAGGAACACGTTAATTCAAATTAATTTGTTCAATAGACTCCTCTACCTGGAAGAGCAGCAGTCACTGGTTTCTTCAGAGTAGGCATAAAACACAGCAGGCTTTGCAAGCTCCTGCCCTTCTCAATTTTCACAGGGAAAATTCAGGGATAAATTCAGGAAAAACATGAAGGGATTTAGATGAGAAGCAGAGAGAGTCAAAAGGGCTAATTTACTTTAAAAGGACACACAGGCAATCAAGGAAAAGTAACAGTTCCGAATAGAACTACAGATACAAGAACAAAGAGGAGAAAACACGGAGGGACAAGAAATGAGCCTCACTTCAGATGGATGTGCTCAAGAAAAATTACTAAATTATAAGAGCATCTTCTCATGAAAAGTGTTTTGACACACAGCACTCTAAAACACAACTCTTGTCCCAAACACTTCTGCCAAAGTGTGAAATAATGGGCAAAGATTAGATCTAAAAAAATGGACAAGTAGGTAAAATAAGCTAGAAAATATGAAAAAGAAAAAGCATTTATTTTGAGATTACACATGCCTGATATGGCTTTAGCACATCTTCCTGGTTTTCTGCTTATGGCTTAATCAGTAGAATTTATAGTTACCAAATACACACTCCTATGCATTGTGACTTTTTTCTGAATGCAGTAACACATTTGGAGCAGCTGCACTGTAATATTGCAACATCTTCCATCTATTCAGCTTACAGATCACCACACACTATTTTGAGATCTCTATCCCAGCTCCCAAGATCTTTGCCATCCCCAATAAGTCATCTTCCGCTTTCTGAAAAACAAAGTGTTTTGAAGTAAAGCCCAGCTGTTTGCTAAGCCTTTGTCATCATTTCTGCAGGGGACAACAGCCTTGCTAGTGATGTTATTCGTAAGTAGATGGATAACATTTGTTCTTTAGTTTTTCTCTTTATTTCCATCCTTTGAAACTATACCTGGGACCAGAATGTGAGAAAATAAGAAAAGTCTGGCACAAACAATGCTTTCCCTGTTTTTTCATGGGGCCTATATTACTAAAGTGTTGCCTTTTGGTAAATTTTTAACTCAGAAACTTAAACAGAATGAAAAAAAAAAGTTTATGAAACATTGATATCACTTCAGTAGCCCTATTTGTCCTGCTTATTAAAACAAGAAGTAAAACAAAATATTGGACTGCTGCAATCACTATAAAATTTACAGTAGTATCTCAAAGGCATTTTCAGGTTTCTTCAGCATTGACTCTACACAGGCAGTCACAGCAGTATCCTCAGTATTTGCCCTAAGGGCAAGGAGAGGCTCCTCTGCAGCACTAAACCTCATCGCCCCAGGTAAGGCCAACAGCTCACTTGGCACTTCCCGTGCTCCTCCTCCTCTAGCTGGCTTTTACTGTGCCTTGCACTCTCCTGTGCTCATGCCCCTTGCATTTCCTCTCCTGACAGTTCTGTTGCTAAGCAGCCTGAGCCACAGGCATGGCTCCGAAGCAGGCTGCAGCAGAGTCGCCCCAGGAGGCCTCTCCCCACACCCTAAGACAACTTCCACTAACAGGCAGAAGATGATGCTGTTGTAGGGGACAATGATACATAACAGACCTTTTCTTAGCCATAGTTTTCACCTCCCTGCTAACAGAAAGTGAAGACACTGATGCTTAGAATTGGAGTATCCTGAGGTTTAGCAAATCCTTAGACTTCAAATTAAAATGTGTTGCAACCCTTTGCCAGCTTCAGCTATCAGGTAATTACATGAGCAGTAAAAAGGCCCAATACAAAACAACTTCAGCCCACACAGAGCTTTAATAAAAGCTTGAATTACCCTTCAAAAAGGCCCTGAAACTAGAACAGCTTGTAGCATACCCAGAGCACCAGTGACTACCTAAGACTGCTACCCAGCACTGTATAAAATGGTTGCCAAGGACAGACTGGGAATACATCCAAGTGAAAGGATGTTTTATCTCTGCCTACAGCTACCTGAAGTATCAGCAGGGAACTGCAAGAGCAGCAAACAGCAACTACACTCAAGTAAAAATAGTTTCCACAGGTCATGGTTCATGCCAAGGAGCATGTATTATAGATTAAATCGCTTTCCTTTGAATCTAAAATTTTGTCCTGCTATTAGAAATTCATGTTTTTAGGTAATTTTGGATGGGACAGATAAGTACAGTCTCTTTAGAGGTCTTCATAACAGAATCACAAGTTGGTAAGTACACAAGACCTAGCCCAGGATTGGTTTAGCTACAGGTATAAACCACAGCCTATTTCTTCATAATTGTAAGCATAAATCTGCCTCAGTTACTGCATACTGTCTCCTATACAGAAACATAACACCAGCCAACGCAGTGGGTATTCTGTGGCCTGTAGCACTAATACAGACTACATTAAGGTAACATTTGAATGTTAATTTATCACACCTTACCCCTCCCAAATAAATGTATTCAGGGTGGCAGATTGCAGCTTTTGAGTTTCAGACGATACGTTAGGAAAAGCCTTATAGAAGGGTAGAGCAGCATGCAGCACTGCAACACGTTAGACTGGGGTCTCCCCATCCTTGAAAGCCTCCAAGACACTAGAAAGATCAATTGCCCTGCTACCCTGAGGTTAACTTTTTGCTTGGAGGAGAGCTTTGAGGGTCTTTCAAAAAGAAGGCTTACAGAAGATGCCGCACAACTCCTTGTGGAGAAAATTAGTCATCACTTTAGTCCATTTAGTCTTCCAGCAGAACATTTTATTCTCATTAAGGACAAGGAAATATCAACCAACAACTCAATTAACATAACACAGATCAAACAAGCCCTGTTAAGCATTTTCTACTTAACATGTGAAAAAAGAGTCTAAAGATATCTGATGTGTCCAAACCGTTCACATTAAAACTTGAGCTCATCCTTTAGCATAAGCTCAGCTGATGTTGCTTCTGTGTATAGCAAAAGGTGGAAATAATTTAAGTTACCAGAACAGCTGTGTTTAACAAGTACTGAAGCACTGGAGTTTAAACTGCATTTACTGGTGTGCTATTAAATTGCTTTCCTTGCATCTCTTCAGAGTCCTAGGCAGACTTGCAGAAAGCCACAGCAGAAAAACGAACTTCTCCTTTTTCACGTTCTGTAAATTGTCTGCAGATCTTAGCAGAATCCTTGGGGATGAAAAAATACAGCTGCTTAGACTAACCAAATACACTTCCTGTAGAGAACAAGACTTTGCAACTCCTCTCTGAGTCCCACCAACTAAGTTACATAATCCTATAGCATCAGCCAATAAATACACTGAACAGGTATCTAGCTCTTAGGGACAATACCTTTAGTAGTCAAAAACTCTGCAGATTTAAGCACAGACTTGTACAGCAAGTAGATATAGCTGCTATACACCACCTGTAGACTTCTCACCTCTTTATAAGACCTTTTATAAGCCTTGTTTTCAGTGAAACAAGCAGCAAGGAAGAAGACTTACCTTCAACAGCAAGTCATCCGAGCTTGTGCCATGGTTTACAGGAAATGGCATACGGCCATCTGTGAAAGAAATACTTCTGAATTAGCAGAACTGAGCACAGTGGACCCAAACAAGTACACATATGATGATACTTGGGAAGCCAGAACAAACTTGTCAATAGTCTGAGTGAGATGGAAACAGTGTTCTCAGGCTACACCAGTGACAACATGCTCTAGGCCTTGAGTGTAACTCATCATCAGTAAAAATCATCAGATGAAGATACAAATTGTGTTTTGACTCTGAGAGCCTCAGCCAACAGTTTAACTAGCACAAAGTATTTTGCTTCAGCCCCCAACACTGCTGTGCACTCCAACTGCAGAGTTCATAGGACCTTACCCAATTCATACAGGTGTCCATCCACGTTGACAAAAAGGATGAAATGGAAGTTCACACTGTTGTCCTCAACCTTAGGAGACACCACCGTATATATTTGTTAGATTGAAACTAGTACTGCAAACCCAATTTGCAACTACAGAACAGAGGAAACTTCAATAAGAAAGCAAATGACTAAAAACTTAAGTAACTTAAGCAGAAGTTCAGCAGAAGAGGGCTGTGGCAAGACTTCCACAAGGTCAAGCACCAGAAATCCTAATGTAAAATTGTATTTTACAACTGGGTCTTGATCCAAATTTTCAATCCATGTTTGAGGAAGAAATTCTGAACAAGCATTCACCCATGAGTCACTCATTTCTCCTTCCTCATGAACTGTAACAGCTATCTGACAGACAAAAAAAGTGTTGCCCTACCACCTTCATTAAACACTTTTCCCAAGATTTTACACATTCACATCTTACCCGACATTGTCCTTCTTGCGCAACAGAATTGTGGACTTCTTGTATAGCCTTAAGAGAAAGCAGGTACAGGTTACTACATCTTTAAGTGATGATAACTGTCAGCAGTTTGTGTAGTTCATATACCTTATTATTTGCCAAATGCTTAGCTCTTTCTTCAGGAGACAAATCAGCTGTTTCATCAAGAAACTTCTTCAGGGCAGACCCCTCCTCTGCACAAGATGATCAAACATTTTATTCAGTATAGGTAAAACATCAGTCACAGTTTAGATGCAGCTCACAGTAATCAAAGCTTTTTGCACTAACTACAAGTCATTGCATTCAGCCTGTTAACCATCTTCAACACAAGCATATTATAACTACCACTTAAAGTAAGATATTTATCCAGAAGATATTAGTAACAATCTACACAAACAATCAGAGTTGTTTCAGGGAAGAGTGCTTCAGTGTACTCTGGATGCTTGTTTTGAAAATAATTTTCAAATGGGATTTAGATTTTCTGATTTCCCCACTGTACATTTGGCAGAAATGTTCAATCCTGTTTTGCAGAAATTCAAGAAAGGTACCAGCTGTAAGGACACATAACTAACAGAATATAGGTAGATGAAATTGTCTCACTGCCTTCAAATAAAGGCAACACTTGCTCATGACAGGCATACTTTGGTTTTCCATAACATAAATTAGTAGTGCAGCACTAAGATGCACAGAGGTCTAGCACATAAAAGATGTGCTGCATCATTGCTTCACTCATCAAGAGTGTGTTATTACAGCGAATCCTCTTTAGGAAGAAAAAAGCAAAACTATGCTTAAATGCTCACTATGACTTCCACATGTTTTCCTTTGTATAAAAAAGAATCCCACACCACAGAACAGGTCCAATTTCTCTTAGAATAATGGCAGTTGTATTTTGCAGATCCAGCCTCTGAACAAAAGAATCCTTTTCTATAGTAAAGAAATCATCAGAACTATTATCTTGGTAGGAAAAAAAATCTCTTTACAAACCCTTATCTATACAACTTCTCCAGCAGAAATAAAACATGTTTTAGACTGATTTACAGACCACTCTGAGCACATCGACTTACATTAGACATAAGTAACATGAACCATCTCACCTATTGACAACAAGCTTAATGACAATAACTACTTCTGAACACAGGACTTCCTAATTACAGACAGATTTTGGTCAGTCCTGCCAAGTACCCTTTTCCTCTTGCATTGCTTACTAGGACAATACCTCTGCAGCTAAAAGACAGGAGTCAAAGCACATTCCCTTCTGCATTTCGGGCAGTCCACATGCCCCTCTCCAAGAGCTGGAAGACCCACTTACCAACTGAAACAGTACAGCATGCCTTAACTTGGCTTGCATGAAAGCCCCACCTGTCTCCCAACAGCCCATACCAATTTAATCTGCTGTCAAAAAAATGGAAATTCAAGCACTTCAGAATATTCATACTCACCAAGTTTCAATTTGTCTTTGTTATTAGCAACTGCATGTATCAGACCAATTGTCCCACAGGAGTTACTGACGGTCTGCTTCAGGAAATACACTTTGGAACTGATCTCCTGGTCCTTTATTTTCTCAGTCTGTTGCTTCCTGAAGTTTTCATGCTGAAAACATATCACTGTTTTAGGCATTTTATCACAGTCCTATCTTTGTATTGTGCACTGGACAAGTAAGTTGTTGTGCAGGAGAATCAGTATCAGGACTGGACAAAGATTTACTCAGAAAGTCATCTTTGCGGCGCCAGTAAAACACCCTATGTCTAAACTGGATTCAGGCCAACACTTAATGGACTACCTGCATGATTCAGTCATATCCAAAGGCACTGTTCTTAGCTTCTCCATCTGTGCCATACATTGGAAATAGCTTGGGGTGGGAAACGATATAATGGACAGGCTCTTTTACATCTTCTCTCAGTTGCTTCAGTCCATTGAACAAGGCTACTCAGCATGTCTCTACAATAGGCCTTTCAGAATTATTTGCCTTCATGAGCCCCTCCCCACCAGAATGATATATAAACAACTGCAAAACCCATTGCTATTGGAAGGTTATAATCCTTTGTTCTAAGAACTTGTTAACTGAATTTGATTTCATCTCCACATTCATTTCCTTAGCATCAAGTAGATTGAATATATTAATATATTAAAGAAGTAATGTAGGCCTCTCCAGATCCAATGATTCAGCACGGTAATGGAATTGCTATTCCTCACGCTCAAGATCACTCATGTTTTTTCCCCTCAGTCTGATATGCAAAGCAAAATCTCACAGGAACACTGGGATAGAATGAGAGCCCTTGTTTGGGTACTCAGCTCAGCTCAGCTGAGTTGAGGCTATTTGGAGGCTGGAACCAAGCACAACAACGTGCCAGAGCCAAGCCGCATCCGCGCCCAACCATCTGATGCTTGGGTGGATGACAGCGGCACTCCAGACAGCGGCCAGTGCTACCCTGCGCGGGAGGGGACACCCACCTGCTCAGTGAGCGGGAACAGCAGCAGCAGCGCGCAGGCCGGGGTCGGCACGGCGCGCAGTGCCTCATCCTCGAAGCCCAGCACGTCCACGAAGCGCCAGCCAGGACCCACCCCGAGGCGGGACAGCACCTGCACGGGGCACAGAGAGCGGGTGGCCCGGCCGCGCCACGCCCGTCCCCGCGGGGTGCGGCCGCCCCAGCCCCGCCGCGCCCGGTG